>MU151105.1:0-122942 GCA_015584085.1 Macrolepiota fuliginosa MF-IS2 | reverse complement strand
GGATGGACAGAGTATTGAGTTGAACGGAGGGAAGCACATATTGACGAGAAATCTGGCTTGAACTTGACAAACTTATGTAGTAAAGACTTTTGTCTGTATAATGTAGCGATCAAATTCTGGTTGCTGAGCGCCACGTGAGCGTGACTGAGAAGTGAGATCATTACGATCCCGCCCTGGGATGGCTAAACGCGACTCCTCTCTTCCTCTCTTCTTTCCATTTTCTCAATGGTTCACTGGAGTTCATATCAGCACTCATCATTTCTGGTTACTCTACTTGGTCTACTTCTTTTGTCGGGTCAGACCCATGCGGATGAGCAAGCAGGATTCGACTGTCATGTCACTGCTTCTGGCGCAACATTCGACTTAACCAAACTTGCCGGCGAATACACTCTGAATCAAACAAGGGAATCACCACCGACTAAAACAGTCGACTCCCTAAGATTTAATCTCTGCGCAGACCTGAAGCCATTGGACGGCGTTGCAGATAGTGACCAGGTGAGGAATTACGAGTTACAGTATCTGACTACAAATTCAATGGTCTTCTTTCCAGTGCAGCAAGGGAGTTCGTGCTTGTTTGACGGAAGTAAACCAGAAAACAGAAGAACCTGATAGGGTAGTCTCAGTCATCCCACTGGTTGAAGCCACTTCCGAACATACTGATACTGCGGGCTTGTCTGGTCAGTTCGTCCCCAGTAATCTGTGCTATGCATTGAGATTGAGCTTGTTGAACATAGACTCAAAATACGTCTCCCTTGTCTTTAACGGTCCTACGTACCCCCACCCTTCTAATTCCACGCCAATGGCCCAGTCGTTAAGCGTCACAATTCGCTGCGACCCAGACTCGACATCTGATCCGAAGTTCGTTTCATACGATGGCTCGCTGCTAAACCTAGAATGGTCTGCACCCGCTGGGTGTCCCACCCAGCATGACTCAGAACCCCCTACGGATGACAAAGGGGGTGACAATGATGGGTCGAAGGAGGAGAATGTTGGGAGTGGGATTGGATGGTTTTTCCTGGTGTAAGTGCCTGGATCCCTGCGGATGGTTTGTCCTCATGTCATCCTCGTGTAGAGTTTTGCTGGCCTTCGTCGCTTATTTCGGCTTGGGAGCCTATTATAACTACTCGACCTACGGCGCAAGAGGCAGAGATCTCATTCCGTACGTCTACATTTTTTGGTTGACAGGTCGCGCTCTTCATTTCATCCAGGCACCGAGACTTCTGGCAGGAGGTTCCTTATATGCTCAAAGACGTTATTTCCCACCTCTGTACATCCGTGCACCCACGGCGGTCGAGGGGCGGGTATGTTGCCGTATGAGGGCTTTTGTACCCAATGTTACTATCATCGACTGAGGTATTACACGAGTGGTGGATCATGGGCAAATAAATGTGGGATACCCTGTTACCTTCGCACACCTTAGCCTCTCGCTTAGAGCCTGCTTTTTGTTAGACTATACGATAGTTTGTAAATAATGAGTAATGTTTTGCCACAGTGCTTTCTTTGTAGAGGGCTGGCGTATTCCAGAAAGTTTCCTACTTAAGTGCAGGAGTCACCCATGTTCGGTGCCGTGACAGTGTTACGGCTCCCTGATTCTGTCTGAAATGCAGGGCGCTATGCAGTAGTATTTATGGCACAACGCGGAGAGAAAGATTCATACTTCGCTCCCACAGCTTTCCCTCACGCTTCTATCAGCGGAGCGTCCGCCCAGACCCAATGGTGAAAAGATATTATGTTGTCACAGCTGGTCCTCGGATTGGCATATTCTACGATCATTGGTATGTCTTCATTTCGGTTCCTTCTGGGCTTCGGTGGTTTGGATACTCACTATTCGCTCGCGTCGTGCATAGGACGAATGTTGCACCATACGTGAAAAATAAACA
Source organism: Macrolepiota fuliginosa MF-IS2 (assembly GCA_015584085.1). NCBI lineage: Eukaryota > Fungi > Basidiomycota > Agaricomycetes > Agaricales > Agaricaceae > Macrolepiota > Macrolepiota fuliginosa. Next base: position 121,062 of record MU151105.1, on the reverse strand, counting down.
GGACTGTGTTTGGCAAGGCGCTTCTTCACGAGAAGAAGCAGAAGAGTTATTCGAGCAGGCGAGAGCCAAAGGACATATTCGTGAAATTTCATACGACTACGCCAGATCACCTACCTCGTCCACATCTCGAACAGGGTCGATGCAGAAAACATCGAGCGGCTCTAGCGCAAGCACGAGAAATCCGCAGCACCCCGGGTCAAGATATACTTCTGCCCCCAGGTTTGCAGGGTCGCAATCCGAAGGACACGTGTGGAACAACGCGTCGCATTATGTCCCCACAACTCCCGCTACTGGGGAACTTAATACCAACTATAGCGCTTGGGAGAGGACGAGTGGTGGTTCCAAGAGCGCGAAAGTTCTTGCGAGAACCTATTCCGAGCCAAGTCAATATATGCCTACTTCTAACCCCCGAAGACAATCTCCCTCCCAAGTTGAGATCGACAATACTGGGGTTCACGCGAGAGTGGAATCGCCGTCGTGGCTGGCGTCGTACCCGGATGATGATAACGAGACGTTCATCACTCCTCCGTTAAGCCCAATCACTTCTCCTGTGGTTTCTTCGAGGTTATTGGGACCTAGCAAGTCCGAACCTGCCTCGACTTTTTCCGCCAGCTTCGCTTTCGCAGGTGCTACGGGACAGAAACTAGCTTCGGATGACGGGAGCGACGCGCTGAACTTCCGTTCTCCGAAGCCAGTTCAGCAGTCTGCGTCGTTCCCCAGGTTCTCCCCTCGACCCCAGGAGAGTTCCACTGGTAGGGTAGGGTCAAGCACTGGTGGGCGGAGGCGAAACCTGGAGGGCCCGGTGAATGTTGAAACATCACGGACGACTCGCCAGGTCGACACCCATCGATATGACCGAGACAAACCCGAGTCTCTGACCGATCTGGTGAACACCGTCGACAGGCTTGTGAAGGACCTCCGTATCCATGTTTTCTCCCCCTCTACTACAATCGACGATGACCTAATGCATGACGATGTTGAAGTTCGTCCTTGCGACCCCAAGCGCCATTCGACGAGTGCCTCACTGGACGACCGGATCGGAAGGGCAGTCATCACGTCACCGCGCTCCCAGACTGCTCGGAAACAACAGACTGGCGTGCCTGAACTCTCTAAATTGAAGAACTTGAACGACATGGGTGTTCCCAGTCATTCTGTCCTTTTCAGCCATAGCCGTAGGTTCCATCATTGTTGAATAAAACTAGTCTCAAAATTATTCAGGCGGTCCATCTTCTCCAGCACTTAGGAGCATTTATTCCCAATCGGGTTCGACATGCAAAAATTGCAACGGAACAGGTTACAATGCTGAAGGAGATACTCCCCTTCCGGACAAGACTGGATTGAGCCAGCCAAATCTTGTTCCCTTCCACTCGCATAACGCAGCTCAGGACCCTCGGTCCCCCTTTATGGGATCCAAGAAACTGCGTGCCCCTGTCAGGTCAGTTCTATCCTCGATCTCTTCACCCCGCCTCAAGCAATCACTGATTATATGCCTCCTGGCGCCCATTAGCGGCTCCATGACATTTGGACGACCTTCCCTGATGACCCAACCAGAGGTGCTGAGCGTGAGATCGAGCCCCGTAATCATTTCTCCGGTTAGGCGGGGGTGAAAGGAGGTTCACTATTTCTGGTCGTACGCTCGAGCGCTCGAGCCATGACTCGTCGCTAAATTCTTGTAGAGTTTGTTTGGTGCTTGGATGGATATACTATACTGTCGCCGTGTTTTCTTCTATTTATTACATGTGTATGCAGTACCTGTATGTTCTTTAAGACTCAGTATCCCTTCAGTGCATACACCGTCTGAATATTGATTCAAGGTCTTGTGACATTAGTGATCGCTGGAGCGCGACTGTACGAGATTACAACACGCACCATATCACAACATGGTTTTAACCACAACCGATTTACATCCTGCTTGCCCTGCTCTTCTTATCTTTGCACCGCGAGAAAGACACGTCTAGCCATGTTTGACCCAGACGAATCCGACCTAACATTTACTGCGGATGGATCGCGCCTTCTCTCCGAATCATCTCTGATGGTGTCTGAATCCCATACAGGATTGGCGCATGAGGATTTATCACTATCCGACTTGTCCATCCACGACAGACATGGAATACTGAGCAAACCATTCAGCTTGCTTTCAGGACAAGACCCAACGACGCCACCACAACAGACGAGTGGTCTTGATGACAACGATCATGTTATAAGTGGTGGAGATGAGGGGAAAGAGGTGGACGAAGTGACTGCCAAGAACCAGAATGCGAAGGCGAGGGAGGAGAAACTACAGAGTGATGTATTCGTACTCAAGAAGTTGAATGCCTCCTTCTCTGCTTTCAACGAGGCGTTGGATGCTACTGGGAGCATCAATGACGTGTGTATGCTTTCCTAGCGATGCACGGTACGAGCATGGGCTGACAACATTGCATTTTTGACAGAAAATAGCAATGCAATTGGCACAGACTGACGCATTGCTCAACAAATACGTCGAGATCTTGTATAGATCGGAAGACGTCTCTCGACTAATATTCGATGAAGACTGGCAGGGTGCCGAAGGGGTCAGTCACCACAGCACACCATCCTTTTCCATATAACTTATCCGTGTAATTATAGGATGGGGAACAACTTGAACGCGAGCGTCAAGAAGCGATTGAGCACGCACGTCAAGAGGAAGAACGGAGGCAAGCTCTGCAGAGAGAAAAGGAGAGATTAGAGCAAGAAGAGCGCGAGAGGAAGGAAAGGGAAGAACAAGAGCGCCTCGAGAAGGAGAAATTCGCAGGTCGAGGTGGTGCGAGGGGCGGAACAAGAAGAGGCGTTGGGGCTCGCGGAACTCAGAGGGGAACTTCTTCCGTCGTTGGTAATTCCAGATTATGTGCGTGAATATTTCTCGCTGTCCACCTGGGCTTGCAACTAACAATTTATCTTCAAGCTACTTCCGATTCCTCGAGCAGGATACGGCCATCAGGCAGTGGTTTGCCTACGCGGAGACCCACCGGATCAGCTAGTACCGGGAGAGCAAGACCTGCTGGTGCTACCCGCGGGGCTGGAAGGACATGATATCTGTATATATAGCTGCTACACTTGAAGATAACTTGTTGATTCTCATATTTGTAACTACACTGATGTATGTCCGCTTTGTGACGGGTTGATGTCACATCATATTTTTTGATTGCAATGGTGGTAGATTTAACTATTCCACTTGAGCTTGTCCTTCGCGCTTCTTGTCCCCAATGCTCAGGAAACGTACTAGGTTTGAAGAAAGCGACTCAGAAGGTTCGGTATCCGATTCCTCCCGAGTGTATAACTTTTCCGACGATGCTGTGGATATCTCTTCCGCCCTGACTGGAAAGAAACGCAAACTGTCTGAACGACCAGACGTCCCAGAGGACGATGATGATCCGGAAGATTTCTCGCGGTTTATACAGGAATCTATCGCCAAGCGAGATATAAAAGAGGGTACACAGGTCGTAAGGAGTATCAAAGGCAAGCAGAAAGTTGCAAAGGGAGAAGTCGGTGGAGGGAGTTTTCAGAGCATGGGTTTGTATTTCCCTCGTCGATGAGGGTTAGTAAATGCTCATATATAAAATTCGTCAGGTCTCCATCCATCTTTGCTGAGGTCACTTACACTACAAGGATATCGGATACCAACACCCATCCAACGATTGACTATTCCTGCCTTGCTTGCTACTCCCCCCCGAGATCTTGTAGGAATGGCTCGGACAGGTTCCGGAAAATCGCTGGCTTATATGATCCCTTTGGTCCAACGCCTCGGTGGAAGACATTCAACTACTTTCGGTGCACGAGCTCTGATCCTCTTGCCCACGCGTGAACTTGCTTTGCAGATCCTGAAGGTTGGGAAGGAGTTGTCGAGAGGATGGCATTCTGGAAACGGGGACCATGCAGGAGACAAAGAAGGAGAGAATTCAAAGGGTCAGAATCTGAGGTGGGGTTTGGTCGTTGGCGGTGAGGGTTTGGATGAACAATTCGAGATGATCACGAACAACCCGGACGTGTAAGTCTGCATCATCTAGGTCTGCGTTCTCCCCTCACCACGATACAATATCCAGGATCATCGCAACACCCGGCCGCCTCCTTCATCTCATAGTTGAGATGAATTTAAACATGACCTCAGTACAATATGCCGTCTTCGACGAAGCTGACCGGCTTTTCGAAATGGGTTTCGAGACTGCGCTGACCGAGATCATCCACCGACTACCACCTTCCCGACAAACTCTCCTTTTTTCTGCCACCTTACCAAAATCGCTTGTCGAATTTGCAAAGGCTGGGCTCGAAGACCCTAAACTCGTGCGTTTGGATGCAGAGAGTAAAATAAGTTCCGACCTCAAGATGGCGTTTTTCTCGGTGAAGAAGGCAGAAAAGGATGCTTGTTTACTCGGTCTCCTCAGAGACGTTATCAAGGTTCCTCTGAGGGAGGAGAAGGTTGCAGAAGAAACTGAGTCCAATGACAAGAAACAGAAAGGAAAAGCAAAGTACTCAGACCAGATCACGGCTTCCCACCAAACCCTTATTTTCGCGGCCACAAAACACCACGTCGAATACCTAACGACTCTCCTGGTCACTATTGGGTATTCTGTCTCGCACATCTACGGCTCTCTCGACCAAGCTGCGCGTACATACCAGATGGACCAATTCCGGAAAGGCATAACAAGCATCCTTGTCGTCACCGATGTCGCTGCTCGTGGTATTGATATTCCGGTCCTGGAAAACGTTGTCAACTATGATTTCCCGCATGGTGCAAGAGTTTTTGTACATCGTGTTGGTCGGACAGCCCGAGCGGGACGACAAGGCTGGGCGTGGTCCTTTGTCACCCACACCGAACTCCCATACCTCTTGGATCTGCAACTTTTCCTCGCCCGGCCGCTGACAAGTACGGTCATAGATGTCAGTGATCAAGTATATACCCAATCTCTCGTCCTTGGTACCTTCGAACGCGAAAAAATCGACGAAGACATGGAATACCTCAAATCCTTAGATGATGTCAACCACTCCCTTCCCAACCTTCGTGATGTCATGAAACGCGGACACACCATGTACGAGCGTAGTAAAGGCAAAGCTAGTTTACAGAGCTACAAACGCGCCAAAGAGATGTCGAAGGACCCGAAGTGGCAATTGGCTGGCTCAGATACCGGCGTGCATCCGGTATTATTGAAGGGCTCAGACGCAGTTGAAAGAATGAAGGTGGCGGACGCGAGGAAGACACTGTTAAAGGCCGTGAACGCTTTCACTCCTTCAGAGACCGTGTTTGAAGTTGGAAATAAGGTGGGCTCGGCGAATGCCGCGTTAATGAGGCAGAGGAGGAAGGCATTGCAGAAATCGGCTGCGAGGGCAGTGATAAGTATCTCCAACGTTCCTGGAGATGATAATGAAGGTGGAGATATGGAATCAGGCAATGAGCTAGAGATGGCAGATGAGGAGGACATTGCGGTGCGGCCGATCTATGCGTGTTATTCTAGCAATGTCTGAACTTCTTTGCAGGCGGTCTTCAAGACGGAAAAAAAGCACGGTTTCCGAGACGAAGAGTTCTACATGTCTCATTACCAGAAAGGTGCATTAACAGAGAAGGGGTAAGGATATCTGGAGTACAGTCGAGAGTCTTTGTGGCTGACAATCAACTAGATATTCTCTTACAGATGGTGCTTCGTCATTCGCCCAGCAAGCTCAGGGCGTTGCGTTTGACCTCGTAGGAGATGATACTGTACAAGAGAAGAAGAAACGACAGCTCAATTGGGATAAGAAGAAAAAGAAGTTTATCAAAGGTGACGGTGTCGGCGCAGATAACGTCAAACTTGTCAAAACCGAGAACGGCGTTCGATTACCAGCAAGCTATCGCAGTGGGCGATTTGAAGAATGGAAAGCCAAGAGTAGAGTTAGCCTGCCCAGGATTGGCGAAGACGAGCTTCAAAGAACCAAGTCACAAAACACTGGGCCAGGTGGACACAAATTCCGGCATAACAAGTTTTCTGCACCGAAGCCGCTTGACAAACTTGGGAATACCTATGAGAGGAAGGCGCGGCAGCTCAAGAAGAAGCAAGACGGTCCTAGCAGCCGTGGACGCGGAGAAGACCAGGGACCTTCAAGTTCAAAACGCACCAAAGCGACAAAACCTAGTCGTTATGGTGGCAAATCATTCGCTAGGGTCAAGTCAGAGCTCAAGACGTCTGACCAGATCAGAAAGCAGAGGAAGGTTGCGGAGAATCGCAAGGCGAAGAACGCTCGCCCCGGTAGAAAAAATCGAAGGTGATAAATACTATGTATCACATTGCGGTATGGAATACAGCATCTGTAGACATAAGCTTGTTTCACGAGGCATCCGAGTATTCCCATTTAGCACCACTCCCGGGAATCAACTTAAGATCCTTGCCCTCCAATAGGTCCACTCCAACACTTCGCAAAGCATTGACACACCACTCAGGATAACCAGCGTCGCCAAAGTAATCGGAAAAAAATTTACGTAGGTATTCGGGGAACGTGCCTGCAATGATAGCAGCCCTTGCTCGCCCCATGACTTGCGCTTGAAAGGTAATGTTGTGTAGAGTGATCGCTGGAGAATATTTATCTAGATCAGGGGCCCATTCCGATTGTCGGGGGTGAGCAGCAGGGTGACATACCATGAGCGGCCGAGGTCTCGTGCGTTGTGGTATGGTGCAGAATGGCCCTGGATGTCTTCCCTGAGCATGTCGGACAAGGACAATTCTTATCAATCGGATCGAAGTCTCTGGCGTGCTTGTTTAATTCTGCAGAATATCTGATCAATACCGAAACGAGAGTGAATGGCGAGTAAAATTCACTGAGATTTAAAGGGCCGCTGTGCGTTAAGGCCACACCGAAACGGGCCGTTCGCGTCGGGAAAACACAATCAGCCTGAGACGTTTTGCATCTTAGTACACGGGTTTTAGGTAAATTCAAGGGATGAGACGTACCATGTCAACCCCAAGGGCTACACAAACAAGTAAATCTACAACGAAGGAATCTTGGTTAAGATTGGGTCTCTAGGGGGAATCCTAAACAAACCTTCTGCGAATCCAATACCCATAGAGTATCGCGGCCCTGGAAAAATCTGAGAACTAGTCCGGGTTGTCTGTCAGCAAACGAGACGTACGGTCCTCGGGCAATTTGTCTGCACATTGCTTGATGCTGAGTAGGTTTTGTGTTATCCTTGCCTCGCGCTCAGCATTTGGTGTGTGAACTCACATCCTCCAAAATGTATCTGACATCGAGGATCAGCCTTCCAGGTTGGTGCAAGTTTCTTGGGGGGGAGCACCTTTCTCTTCACCTCCACTGAGACCTCCAATTGCGTAACCGGCGACATCGTTCTTGCGCTGTATCATCGCGTCAAGACAGCGGTCTCTTAATCCAGGGTCAAGACCGCCTTGGACGATTGCGAACAGGTTTTGCCGGTCTTTTTTACCAGACTGTTCGTGATGGGCGGTACACCGATCTAGCCAGCGCACAGATCGTTCCATTGCTTCTTCAACGCGGGGCCCGGTAGTCAAACTTGATACTATTAAAAACCAATAAGTCCACGGATAAATAGATGCGCTTCCAGAACTAACCTACGTCATCAAGTTGCATGATAATGTCGGCACCGATGGCATGTTGAATAGATATACTTTCTTCTGGCTTCAGGAAAATGTGATTACAATCGCTGGGGTCATTGGACTATAATGCTTACGGTGAGCATCGTCGGTTCCCCGGTAAAAGGGCTAGCGAATAATGCGCCTTCTTCCGTAATAGTAGTGAACTTGCTCAATGAAACTAGTTGAAAACCGCCGCTATCCTGAATAAGATTTTCTAGCTAAGTCCGTGGTTTAGCGTAGGAGGAAAAATTCGTACAGTCAAGAGGTTTCGCTCCCACCCTTGGAACTTGTGGGCGCCTCCGACCTCGTTTAATACCTTGAGTCCCGGCCGAAGATTGAGGTGGTATGTGTTGTTCAGAATCAAAGTCACCCCTAAGGATTCGACTTGTTCCGGTGTAAGACCTTTAATCGCTGCTTGTGTGGCAACGGGCATAAATGTTGGCAGCATTGTAACGCCATCTGATGTCGCGCGCACTTGAGCTTGGAAATTCCGGATAAAGGCACCTATGGACTCACGGGAAAGAGTCATGCGCGAAACACGCGCCTTGGTAGTTTTGCATTTAGCAATGACCTCGAACTGCATCGAGATTTTCTGCAGACGACGGAGTGCCAGTGTGTTGCAGGAAAGTTACAAACAACTTGATCGAGCTAAATTTGGTAGACTGATCTGTGAACGGATCTCACCGCTCCTATTTGGCTAACATGCTGTTGCCAAATACTGCACTCAGGGAACACTTTGAGGTTGCGTCGTAAAAGTCAAGCCAGGAGAGAAGAAATGTCTAGTTGCACAGTGCAGATATCCTGGAACTATTCGGAATGCGTCAGGTTATATTTGAGTAGTGGAGGGATATGTTGGATTCTCGGTCACCATGCTTGGACTACATATCAATCTCGAGAGTCACACGAAGTGACGGGACACGTCGAAGAAACGCGTATAATCGCACTCATTCACATTGCTCGACGTCCGTCCCTTCATCAGCCTACGCAAGCAACCACATATTCGTGGCTCTGGGCTCATGCGTACTTTAGCTCTGTCAGTCCTTGTCGCCCGGGCTCTGCCCCTGGCTTCCGCCTTCTACCTGCCTGGCGCTGCCCCCACTAATTATCGCGAAGGCGAGCGGGTCGAAGTCTTCGTGAATACCCTGACACCTATGCTCATGGAGAGCGATGACCCAAAACTTGTAAGAAACACCAGATGTTACCCAAGGAGCCTCACTGATTACACTGCAGAAATCACTCATTAACTGTGCGTGAACAAAATTATGTCCGTGACGTCCTTCCCAAATTTGCCCCAAATCCAGACGACTATTACAACCCCATGTTTCACTTTTGTGAACCAAATGATGGCCAAAAGGCGCAACCGGAATCATTGGGTTCTATCTTGTTTGGTGACCGTCTATTCAACTCGCCATATGACGTACGTTACCCCCCCCAGAACACTCACTTTCAAGTCCAATAGCTCACGTCCTAACAGATTAAAATGTTGAAAGACAATGGAACGTGCAAGACGCTCTGTGCTGTTCCCGACGTCCGCGGTGATGAGGCGAAATTCATCAACGACAGGATTAAGGAGGACTATGCCCTCAACTGGCTCGTGGATGGTCTTCCTGCCGCCGAAATGAAGATAGATACCCGAAATGATGACCTCTTCTTTGATATGGGTTTCAATTTGGGGAACAATGACGGTCAATTTCAGAATCTTCCAGCACTCAATAACCACTACGACATCATTCTAAGGTGTGACTACTCAGATTCCATCTAATTTTTCGATGACTGAAGTGTTGCAGGTATCATAACCCATCGCCAGATACTTATCGTGTTGTTGGGGTTCTCGTGTGGCCTTCAAGGTATAATTTATGCTGGAATTTGCAGTATTTGGATAACAAACGGTCTTGATCAGCATCGGTGGTCCACAGACCGATGAACCCAACTGTGACTACGAAAACGCAGAACCACTACTTCTCAATGAAGACGGAACCCAAGCCGTTCGTTATACTTACCGAGTTACTTGGAATGTGGGTAATTAGTCCTGCTCTATCTGCTTGTCTCTGTTGATTAACCATCGGATTGTACACAGGAATCCGACACACCATGGGTACGTCCATTCTAGTCTCAGCTTTACGTTCCATGCTTAGACGTGTTATTGCAGGCCACGCGCTGGGACAATTATTTGCACATCTTCGATCCCCGAATCCATTGGTTCAGTCTCATTAATTCAATCATCATCGTGATCTTCCTCTGTGTCATGGTTGGAATGATTCTGCTGCGCAGCGTATCGCGTGACGTGAGTCTCCCACTCCGAGTTCATATTATTCGACCCCCTCACGCGGTTAGGATTGCAGATTTCCAGATACAATGCTATTGATATCAGTGTATGGGTTCTCTACTTCTGTAGGATCGGATGCTAATACCCATATAGGAGGACGTCCAGGAAGATTGGGGCTGGAAACTTGTTCATGGAGAAGTCTTCCGGACCCCTCGAAACCCGATGTTCTTGTCCATTATGGTTGGAAACGGAGCACAGCTCATTGCGATGGTTGGCATCACGCTTGGTAAACCTTCAGCCATTGCGCGATCCAGGCAAAAACCAACTCATCCCATTGTCAGTTTTTGCCCTTTTGGGTTTCCTGTCGCCTTCCAATCGCGGGTCTCTTGCAACTGTCATGATGGTGTGCTGGTCCTTCTTTGGATGGTTAGTTCCAAACAATCTTGATTATAGGCGTTAAGTTGATGATCCACTTGGTTAGCATCGGAGGTTACATATCCAGTAGAGTATATGCGTCGCTAGGAGGCGCTAACAAGAGGAAAAATGCATTCCTGACAGCTACTGTATTCCCAACGTGAGTTTTGTGGACGTTGAAAGTTGCCGTTGTTGACTCAAAGTTCGCCCTTCGATTCCAGTGCTATCTTCATCATCATCTTCATTCTAAACTTTTTCCTCATCACTGCTGGGTCATCTGGGGCCGTTCCTTTCGGTGGGCACTAGTACTCGTGTTGTTGGATTTCCACTAACAAGTTGCAGGAACCATGCTTCTCATTATTCTGCTCTGGTTTGGAATATCTGCACCCCTTTCTGCCGTCGGAGCATACTTTGGGACTAAGCACGGGGTACGTATCTCCGAAGGACTCCACGAGGTTAATAATACTGATATCCTCTCAAGATGATTAGGCACCCAGTTCGTGTTAACCCCATCCCTCGTCAGATTCCACCAGGTCCAAAGTATCTCAGGCCTTGGGTACGTTTTCATACGCTGTAATCGTGGTGAAAATACTCCCTAACAAGAACGCCTGACAGGTGGCGGCCATCTTGAGCGGTATTCTACCATTCGGTTCGTGTTTACCACCGGTCTTGCCCCTGATGCTGACGCGCAATTTTCAATTGATAGGCGCTGCTTTCGTCGAATTGTATTTCGTCCTCTCAAGCCTTTTCGCCTCACGGGCATATTATGCATTTGGTTTCCTTGCCCTAACTGCCAGTGTGGTCGCACTGACGGCAGCCACCGTCACAATTCTCTTCACATACTTCTGTCTCTGTGCTGAAGAGTATAGGTCAGTTAGCCCCCTTCCCTTTTTCAGTGTCTTCCATTGCTAACACCACGTTCTTTCTGTACAGGTGGCACTGGCGTGCATTCTTGACCGGTGGCGGCAGTGCGTTTTGGTTGCTTGCATATGGCTTATTCTATTGGTTTTCCAGAATGTCACTAGACTCGTTCTCCAGCCTCTTCCTCTATATGGGTTATCTCTTCCTCCTTGCTCTTATGGATTTCCTTGTAACGGGTACTATTGGTTTCCTTGCGTCGTACTGGGCTGTGCGCCGACTGTATAGTTCCATCCGCATCGACTAATTACCCAAAATATGTATGTAGGGCTGTACAGGGGTTCTCTCTTGATATATATTCTCAATCTTGGATGGAAGTTTTATCTGCTTAATTTTCTACCAATACTAATAGCTTTCCTTTTCCTGCCCGAAGGATAGCAATCCTGTTGTCGATAAGACTTGAAGGCTGGATGGTATATTGAACCTCTGGGACAGCTTGATTATTGAGATAAAGTCCGTGGGATGCAATCAAGTTCTTTGCGGCGGCTAGAATACAAAAATGTCAAGCGAGATTTTGTTATATGATGCGACGGGAAGCGGAAAACCTACAGTTAGAAGCAACAAGACCATATTTAGCGGCAAGTTTGGCCACTGGGGTTTCTCGGATTTCTTGGAAATCCAACAAGACAAGGCGCGGATCACCTTCCAAAGCAGACTTGACGTGTTCAGCCTTGAGCCCTTCATAATGAGACTCGAAAAACATCTTGGTGAGGGTTTCCGCTCGGATGACACCGTCATCTGTATTAATGGAGATGGGGGCACAATTAAATGGCGAAGCACGATAAAATTTCAGGTCCGATCAGTTAGAAGGAAACAAGATAGGGTAGGTTTCGAGACATACGCTTGTGCACGAGCTCAGTTACCTCCGCTGCTAACTGCCTTTGGGCGATGCGCTTTTCAGGGTTGAGCTTTGAAGAGATACCGGTCAGTCATGCCACCCTCGTGGTGAATATATTGTGACCCACTTGATGAGTTTGAATGATTTGACTGATGGTCGAACGGGGAAGGAGTGTGAAGAGTTTCAAATACTTTTCAACATCGTCATCCGTGACCTTCAAGAAGTACTGTATGCGGTAATGACATGAAGTAAGGGTGGAATTGAGATTAGGTCTTGCGGATGAAAGTCTTCATGCGGCATACCTGATAGAAGTCAAAGATGCTGGTGAGGTTTGGATCTAGCCAAACAGCATTTCCGGCGCTCTTGCCAAACTTTTCGCCCGTGGAGGTGGTAAGAAGGGGTGTGGTTAGACCATATGCAGTAGGCTCAGCGGTGGCAGATGGTGATTCGCGACGTCCGATAAGTTCGAGGCCAGCTAGAATATTACCCCATTGGTCAGATCCACCGACTTGAATGCCGCAATTGTGGTGTTTGTGGAGGTGATGGAAATCGTAGGCTTGAAGGAGTTGATAGGTGAACTCGGTAAAAGATATACCCTGCTGAGACTCTAGCCGAGCTCGGACACTAGATGAGAAGATAAGAAAGAATGTCAGAAGGGCGTTTTGACGGCGCACCTCTCTCGGTTAAGCATAGTATTTACTCGTACATGTTTACCCACAAATTGTAAGAAGTCCAACATAGTGAATTTCTCGTGCCATTCAAGATTGCTCAGGACGGCGGGGCTCTGCATAGCCGGTACAGGCGAGCCATGCGCTCCAAGCCGGCTCTTCGCGTATTCAAGGGCACGACTGAAGAAGAATTGGATGCTCTCCGTGAGCTTGACAACATTGTCTTCAACTTGCTTGATATCCGCAGGTTTGCGCTCTGTTAACCGACCAGAAGGGTCCCCCACCCTCCCGGTTGCTCCGCCTATCTAGTAGAAGGCTTAATATAGGCTTGTTGAGAGTGTGCGCGAGATGTACCAATGGAATGATCTGATGCCCCCGAATTTGGAAGTGCAGCAGAGTCATGAATGGGAGTAGATGGCCAATGTGCAAAGAGGAAGCAGATGGGTCAACTCCAGAATACACAGCTTGGGGCTTGGATTGCAGGGCCTGGCTCAGCGCCTCTGGTCTGGTGAACGTATTTAGCTAGGGGCTTGTTCACCCTTCTGAAGAGTAGAGTACCTCGTAACATCCTGAATAAATCCCCGATACGCGAGATCGTCCAAAAGAGACACATCATGGAATAGACGATACTTGACAAGTTTATGGCATTGCCGGGGTTGAAGAAAAGCGCGACCAAGGTATCGAACGGAGGAAAGCATTATGATTGAGTCGCCAGACGCGACCAAAAATTGAAGTCACGTTCCACTCCGACCCCATCATCCGCAATTTTTGTCCGGCCCCGGGGCCCGCGGCCCGGATACTAGTGTTGGAATCTGGTGGTGCTTGAATTAGACTTAAGCTTGCAGCACATCCAAGCACAAGTGATATTTATGTATGCCTGCCCCAGGTAACATGGGTCTGCAACAATGGCCCAGGAGCTGGCCAGATGGTCTGGCTGAAGTAGGGTAAGTATACATGAATAGACATGTCAATTTACCAATGATGATAATCATAAACCCTGTGCCTTTGGTAACCTGCCGACGGCGATGTGCCAGTATGAGCTCTAAAGACCCCATGGGCCACGCCCCGCCAGGGGCCAGCCGCTGGCCTAGAACAAAAGATGAGAGGAAATGTGCTGTCACGTGACAGCGCGGAGTAGATAGACGGAGATTGCCGAGGGAAGAACTACTACAGTTTTTGTAAATAAGGTTTTGGGAGGCAGGGGGACAAGCACCGTCAAGAATCCCACCCGACATCCACTGCAAGAATGGGCTGTACGTTCCCCGCCGCTGCCTGTGTAATCCTTGTTGACAACATTATCTCCAGCCAACAAACCCCGTGGACTTCAAGCCGCCCGCAAGCTCCGCACTTCCCGCCGCGAAAACCGTTGGGTACGATCTTACGAGTCATCTCAATTTATTGATTCCTCACCCGCCAGTCGTATCTATAGGCAGATAAAGCTTACAAGAAGCGTGCCCTCGGAAACGTCTACAAAACATCGCCCACCGGTGGTTCCTCCCATGCAAAGGGCATTGTCCTTGAAAAGGTTGGCGTTGAAGCAAAACAACCCAACTCTGCCATCCGCAAGTGTGTGCGTGTGCAGCTAATCAAGAACGGAAAGAAGGTCACTGCTTTCGTCCCTGTACGTGGCAATCCATCGTTGGTGCGCTATCGAGAGACTGACTCCTGAGAAGAATGACGGTTGCTTGAACTTTGTGGATGAGAACGACGAAGTCCTTATCTCCGGTTTCGGTCGTAGCGGCAAGGCCAAGGGTGATATTCCCGGAGTACGCTTCAAAGTTGTGAAGGTGTCTGGTGTTGGCCTTCTTGCTCTATGGAAGGAGAAGAAGGTGCGCTATCCCGCCATTCCCGCTTTAATATGCTTGTCTGATCTCTCGATCTACAGGAAAAGCCAAGGTCATGATTACTTGTTGTATTTCCCTTCCCTCTGTTTCCTACCTTCAATGACATCACATGTTGAAAATCGGTGAATATGCTGTACTGCCATTATGACCGCCCCTTAAATACTATGAGATTCCGCATTATCACCAATAGAACTCTCACTCAAGAATTTGATATTGTTGTGAGAAGCTTTCAACGCACGGCACTCGACCACCAATCATACGCATCAGCATCATTTTTCACCTCGAAACGACATTGATGATGGCTTAGCGCTTAGCTTTAAACACTTCTCACTCCCTGTCTACGAGCCAGAAGTTCTCTGCCCATAATGTCGACCTTACCACCCCGACGTCAAGTACCCCCACCTCCACGTCGAACAGCCCCCATCCATGCTACACCTGTACCGGGAGGTATGGAAGATGTACCTCGACCTCTTGGCATCGCTGCCCGGATCGCAAATCTTCAGCTGAATCCAATCCCGGAACCGCAGCCGCCGTATCATAGGAGCGCAAAGAAATTGTCCCCAGAACAGGGCTATGCATCTCCAAAACCCGCTCTTGTCACAATGAATGCTCAGCCAAAAGCATATGCGCTAGTTCTAGCTGGCCTGGACCCAGACTATCTCACACGGCTTCTTGCCCGACCACCTCCACCCGTGCCTGAAAATCAGTATGAAGAAGAACCTGAAGAGGAAGAATCTAACCATCATCCCAATCCACCTCCGCGATTACCCCCTCGACGACTTCCGCCAAGGGTACCCTCACCTTCCCGATCAGATCACGATCACGCTCCAAATGAACATACAGGCGGAATATCGGCCCCGGAAACGGAAACATATCATAATTATCATACCCGAGAGCCTGAGGATGAAGGGCTATACAGCGAGAATGAACCTGACCACAGCACCACTGTCAGGGATGAACTGTTACCCAGCAACTTATTCCCAGCAGGGACTTGCATCAAATGTCATGACTTTTCGGATGTGGACGCACATGCTGCGCAATATCCGCGCCAATATGTCAGGTCGCTAGAAGAACTCGCCGATAGTCTCACAGAACCCTTTACGTATGAGACCGAGAAGGCAAGGGCGATCTTCACATGGCTGCATCATAACATCCAATATGATACCAAATCGTTCTTCTCTGGGGCTCTTCAGCCCGCAACGCCAGAGTCGACATTATCGTCTGGGCTGGCTGTATGCGATGGCTATGCGGGGCTATTCGTTCATCTCGCTGAGCGAGCAGGGTTGCAGGTGTACAAGGTATCTGGGCATGGAAAGGGATTCGGATATCAGGATTTATCGCCCGGAGAGCCGGCACCGAAGATGAGCAGTAACCATGCATGGAACTGCGTTCTCATGGATGGTGAATGGCGATTGATTGATGCGACCTGGGGAGCGGGTGCACTCAACGGGACGACGTATGAGCAGCGCTTCGATTCTTCGTGGTTCTCATCCTCACCGTCGGAATTCGGGAGACGCCATTTCCCTACAGATCCAACGTTCCAGCTCATTTCTGATGAGGAAGGTGGACCCATAACCTGGGAAGACTATATCTTGCGTCCAGCCGGCCCAACCATTTTTAGTGATTTTCATCGGCTAGACTTTTTTGTTGATCTTCTACAGCCTATGACAAATGTCATCGAGCACGGGCAGACGGTGACCTTCACCCTGTTCAAGCGGTGCGAACACTTGTCGAACCGAGACGCCGACAACTACGTGTACATTCTCCATTTCCCCGACCGTCAGCCTGTACCACTTGAGCCGAACGCGGAGGGAGGTTGGAGCCTCACCTACCGGATCGTTGGCCAAACGGAGGTTTCGCTCTTGTTCGTATCAACGGTGGATGGGCAAGATGCGAGAGGCATTGGTATCCGAGGGTTCACTAACGCCCTGAATCGCAAACCCATGACTTTTGGAGGATTGGTTAAGTGGGCAGTGGCCTGATCGGGAACACACATGATAGAGACGATGATGAGTGTGCAGGTCTATATATTAGATATCCATAAAGTACCCGAACGTATGAAAAGCTACAAAGAGCAATGCTGGTATAGTCCTAGATAGTGAAAGCACACTAGCAGTAGATGCCCAAATGCACCTACACGAAACCCAACTTTGGTTTCAAGACAATCACGGCACAATGATGCCTTGCTTTCCAAGATAACGTCGGAGATCTGCAATCAGTTCCAACTGTTCCTCGACAGTGAGACCGCTGACGATAGTTTGTAGGATAGAGCCGACAGTGACGTGATGTTCGCGGATGAGGCTGCTATAGTAAACATATGTAAATACGCCCATCAAGAATCTACCATATCAGGTTAGTTTTTGTGGGCTCGGGAGATATATTTCGGCAAGTACTCACTGGCAGTCCATCCGATCGGTCATTCCACCATGGCCGGGGATGCTGTGACCAAAGTCTTTGATATTGAAAGCGCGTTTGAAGCCAGAAGCAAAGAATCCACCGAAAGGAGCAACGAGTGACGCGAAGCATGCCATCAACAGAAGGTGCAAGTGGTAAGGGGCGTACGGGATTGCAGTCACGGTACGGCCGAGCTTGAGGTCATGCGTCAGCTTCCCATACTAGCTATTAGGTCGGGAAACAAACATACCAAAGTAGAAAGGAAGACAGCGACTGGACGCCACAGCGGCATGTCGCGCCAGACGAAAATTGGATTAGGCCTGCACTGGATCGAGCTCCAAGCACTGACGCCAAGATCATGGACTGGACAGATCATATAGTTGAAACGCATGAAGAGGGTGCCCCAGAAGAGTGCGAAAATCACGGTGCTGAAGAAGGCGCCAACAAAGCCTTCTACCGTCTTCTTCGGCGACAATTTAATAAGAGGCGTACGTCCAAGTGTTATGCCCCAAATGTACGCAAAGACATCATTGCAAATCACAAGGGATGCAGGAACCCAGAACCAGATTAACCCTTCGAGAATATTATTCACAATGAAGTGACTGGAAATAGCCATTAACCAAATTTCCACAAAAAGCTTCGGGTGCGTACCTTGAGACGACAATCATTAGGAGAGTCATGTGGACCCAGCAAAACAGTCCAAATTGCTGTTTCAAGAATCCTTTCTTAAGTGACATAACGAAGCCCATGAAACCAATGACGTAGAGAGTGAAGCTAATCATGCGGTGGTTTGTCGCGAAGGGTAAAAGCTGGGCATCGGCAAAAACGACATGCTGAGGGCACGGTCAATGAGAAGTATGACTTAGATATTAGCCGAACGTACTTTGAAGTAATAGATGATACTCTCCCCATACAGGAAGTAGTTGGTCACAGCAAAGAAATACCAGTTCAAGGTTTTGCTCCAAGGATCCTTGGCCTTGATTGCACCTTTGCTCTGATTTTCATTGTCGGTCGTAGCAAGAGAAAAGAGAGCTGTAACCTCCCGATAGACGAGAGTCTGACAAAGCATAACGAGGACAACCAAGTAGACATGTCCCAACGCCAATAGTCCTATGATCATGAGATTAGTGTGGTGCAGCAACAGGCGGTTAGGAACCCACCAATAAACCCTCCAATCATAATCAAGGTCCATATCGTTCGTGTTAGCATGTTCTGCCGTTTCTTTTCTTTCTCCGCTTTGGAGACAGTTTGTTCTGGCGATGCCGCACTTTCGACTTTGGGTGTTTCTGTTGGGGGCTGGGCTTGGACCACCGGCTCAGGCTTGGGTTGAACTTCCTCTGTGTCTTTCTGCCGAGTATTATTAGGGTATAGCTCTGGAGGTTCCTCTGTCTCGGGTTCCTGTAGACACGCGAGTGCAGTAGTAGGAAGTTCCTCCGGGGGTCCAGGAGCTTGCTCGGCTACGACTTGTGGGTGAGGTACAGGCTCCGGCGGCACGACGCCGAACGAGTCCGATGTCGCCTTTGTTGATGAAGGGGGGTGTGTGGCGGCAGACCCATTCAAACTCGACTCGTTCTCGGGAGGTGTGGGGGACGGTGTCAACGAGCGTTGAAATTCCTCCCGTTGTTTTCTTGCCTCAGCTCGCAGCTGTTGCCTTTTTTCGATGCGTGCTTGCCGAAGGGCCTTCTTGTGTGCAGATTTTGAAAGCCTAGCCTCTACAGGTGTGCTGTAAATAGTTTCAGAAATATATGGTCATGCAACGCGCCCAAATACGACGAACCTTTCTTCGGGCACCTCGATAGGCTCCTCCTCGTCAGTATCCTCTCCAGACTCGACATGGAGGGCGGCGAAGGCGGTTTGCGTAGAAAAAATATTGCGGGCGTCGGATTGTCTGCTCATAGCCAAGTGGTAGCGTAAAAAGTCGTGTCCAGCAGGTCCAAAATACGTGACACGCGACTGACATCTATTTGCCCGTGACACTCCATAGTAAACACATGCATTCCTCTTACACACAAACAACTTCGCAACTCGGTACTCAACGCTGATATTCTAACACTACGACAACGGTATATACGCTGATGTCCCAATGTGTTGGGAGCGATAACAGAGATGACAGAGCTGTGTGACAAATAAATACTAAATCTATGTAGTCCTACATCATAAACATCTCAGAATTTCCAGTCGGGTTCAACCTCCATGGCCCAGGGGACTGGATGCGGATTTGTCAGTATACGGATGCGTGAACATGGATACGACTCGTACATTTAGTAACCAGTGTCTTGGAGAAAATTTTCTCAATGGGAACATCATGTATTTGGCACCATGCAGCAGTGATTCTATCGGTACATAAGTGAGTACACAATCTACAAAGACAAAAGCCAACGTACCGAGGGTCAAGGTAGTTGATTTTACTAGGTGAAGAGCCGTTGATAAGTACACTTGGTTTCCTGGATGAAACATAACAAACCTTGTGCCCAATGCAATTTCCTTGGTTTCATCCCGGTCAATCATTTGCAACTTGAAAGCCTTGACCTTGTCGGTAAGTTTATCAACCATTTCCTCGATTTTCTCTGTAGACTTCTCGCGTTTGAGAGCTGCCTTCTTGGTGCCACGTTCCTTGGTAAGCCGCTTGAAATCCTCTTTGATGGCGTCTAACCGTTCCTTAAGAATGCTCTTGTCATGAGGCTGCTTACCCTCTTCAACAAGTTTCTCGTTGTCACGGGTGAATTTCTTTTCAGCCTTCTCGAACTCCTTCTCCTTCAGTTGGTCTTCGTGGGTCGCGATCCAGTCGTCATCAAGATCAGATTCGTCGTCCGCATACTTCTTGCTTTTCTTGAACTTCGTATCAATCGCGAATAGAGTATGACGGAGTTTCATACGCTCATATTTCAACGCGCGATACTGAACGTAGGGGTTAACATGAGAATACGATTCATTGTCGGCAGTAGACAGACCTTATTCCGCATACGTTCCATAGATTGATCATGTGTCTTGGGCGCGGCTCTCTGATGGTTACACAGGATAGCGACTTCACGGTTGGCACGGTTATAAGCATTTAATTTCTCTTGGAGAGTCGCGTTGGCGAGCGGCTCCTCGTCGAGTAAATGCTGGAACGTAATTGAGGCATTGAAGGTACGGAAGACCTTTGCTGTCAACCCTTTCATCTCGTTGTTGAGATGTTTATTCAATGAACTTGTCTAACCGTCTTGTCGTCAGTAGCTCATCCCTACGACTTAACAGGAAATTCTTACGTTCACTCGGTCGAAGAGGCTGTCATCGTCATTCTTGTTCTCCTTAAAGATGCGAATGTTCTTAAACACTTGTGGCTCCACCCGCACCTGGTTGTAGTATCGGATGGAATCTTTACCAAGAAAGTCGAAGGTGATGGAGTCTGGAGCTTCTAATGTCACATGCTCACAACGTAGCGAGCAACAGCCTACAGTGTCGGCCTCATCCTCGCCCTTCTCGTTTCCAGCTCGAAGAGCCAATTTGTCGATAAAGTACATGGCAGTCGCCCTTTGTCTGTCAGCCATGACTTTGGATTTAAGATCGTTCTGGTAACTCAATCGAATGCGGTCGACATGTTTCTGGGGAGGTATCAGGATCAGATACAGTCCCCAGGATAGCACGAGCACTGGCACTGACCTTCAACTCTCGAGCCTTCTCGAACTTCTGCATGTCGCTCTGCCCTTTGAGGGAACTACCGGCAGCAAGGAAAACATATTTGTGGTTTCCATTGATGTTCTCTGTCCAGTTGGCCAGCCAAGTAACGGTATTGTCATGTTGTACAGCTTTCCATTTTCCAGGAACATTTGGCACGGGTATAGGAGCATCTTTGCCGATATTGAGAGTAATGTCTTCAGGTCTGACTCTCAACTATAATGACGGTCAGCCGCGCACACTGTTGGAACAAGGATGCTGACCTTCAATGCGCCTTTCTTAGGGTGTTCACCACGGCCGCGGAAGAGGCCTGGAGGTTCAACCCTGAAATTCCCGACCTTCTCCTTGCGACCGTCGAGTGAACAGTGGGTATATTTCAGTTCCATATCGTCCTTGGCCTTTTTCGCCGCCTTTTTCTCCTCTGAGGTCAGTGCCTTCTTCTTGGCCTTCTCCGACTCGAAGTATTCGAACATAGGGCGAAAGTCACAAAGTTCAAAGCTTGTTATTTTGGTGCCATCTTGCTAATAGTCCAGTGAGAGATGAACAAATTGCGGTTCAGAAATACATACCGAAGGATGATCTTTCAAGACTTTCTTCCAGTCCTCGAAGAAATTTTTGTTGAACACCGCATCTTGCGCGTGAGGGGTCTCGAGCATAGCACCATAGAAACCTGCAACCTCCTCGGCTTCAGGGGAAAGATCAACAGATTTACCTGCAACTCATTAGAATCCGATGACAAGCTCCATAAATAAGACGCACCGTTGTACTTCATTTTGACATGAGATGGAAGGGGCTCATACGGCGGAGGGAAAAATACACCACTATGTTCTAGAGTAGTCCACTTGGCTGACCCGTCGCCATTCGGATCCTGCTCCCACCATCTAAACACCTCCCCTTCCTCTTCGTCTTTCTTCTTCTTCGTTTTGACAGGCGTACCACTGTCTTCCTCTTTCTTTGCCTTGCCTCTTTTCTTGGCTTTCGGGCCCTCGGAACCTGAAGGCTCTTCTTGGGCAGCTTTGGTGCGACCTTTCGGCTCCATCTTCTTTGTAAGGGGCCTGTCATCATCCGAAGACTCTTCCGCGTTGTTCTCTCCTTTAAGCTTCCGCGCCTTCCTCTTCTTGACCACGGGAGGCTTGACATCCTCGTCCGAGAGTCCTGACGCATCGCTCTCCTGCTTGGCTTTCTTCTTGGGAGGCTTCTTGTTCACAGCACGTTCCTTGCTGGGGCCACTCTTCCCGTTCTGTTTCTTAGGCGCCGGTTTCGCTGGTTTGGCGGGTGACGATGCAAGGGGGACATCATCATCGCTCGAAGAAGCGTCGGAATTAATAGCCTTCTTCCGCTTTCGAGGAGGGGACGCCTTTCCGGGCTTCCGTGTGGCCTGCGACGTCAGCAAACATGAGATCAATTCCCAGTTGAATAGACTCAAAATGATCAAGACTCACTAAGGGTTGGTCATCCCCCTCACTCATTTCATAGTCCTCTTCCTTCTTAATATGTCCATTTGTTCCATTTACCTTGGGGATACTTGTGGTGTGGTTCTTGCCATTGGGTGTGGCCTTAGCTGCAAGTGGCCGATCATCGTCAGAAAACATGGCAGAGTCGCTGGACATCTGGTGAGCTTGTGAAGGAGAGTGGTGTCGAGCAGAAAGGAGTGTACAAAGCAGTATATACAGGGATAAAGTAGGATGGTGAATGGGGAGACGAGAATGGTTAGCTGGGACGAAATGTTCATCAACGCCAAGTCCCGCAGACCGGCCCTAAACTGCCAGATCACGACTCTGGTTCCCCATTCCAGGTAACCGCATCCACAGCAAACACAATCGCCGTACAGCCTCGGTATGTCTTCCTCCGTCGACCTGTTTGGTCCGCTGCTCAACTGTATTACAGCGCCATAATGTCCAACCTTCCACTTTTCAGAGACCCATGGGCGAAGAGGGATGCCTGGCGCCAAAGTCCTGTCTTTCAGAGACGCGTGATGTTCCGAAATATCTTTCCCGGGTTCGGGATTGCTGTCGTGGCCTTCTCTGCCTATGTGCTCGCAGACAACTTCATCTTCAGCTCTGAATCGAATGATCACCACAAACACCACTAGATTCCCGTGAGTTACGACTTCAATGGATGGTCAAACAGGAGACTCAACGATCATAGCATTGGCGCGCGCTTGATATCATTGGTCGCACGCTCACATGCCCATTTATCGGCACCTGGTCGTGCGAGAAGGACGGATCGGCTTAGACAGCCTGCCTCACCAACGCGGGGTATAAGAGGATATAATATAACGACTCTGCTGTTTGACTATGTCACTTTTCTTCAACGGCCGCCGCGACGCCTATATGTAGATATGACCCTTTGGTTGCAACCGGAATCCAGATCTGTTGGTCCCTAGGACATAATTTTGGGCCGCTCATCTGAAGCAGATATTCCCTTCCTGAGTTTTCCATCACCACGAGCGTCTAATAGAACCAGGTGCCAACTTCTATTCCATAATCTTCACAAGGTGCGCCCACATACTTCGTATAGTTGTCGGTAGCAGACGACTTTTGGGGATCAAGAAGCAGATGAGAACTTTGCGTGTGTGAACAGAATTTCTAGAGAGCCTCCCTCCCCATTAGAACATATTCGCAACCGTTGTTTTCATTAATTTTCCAGGGAGAACCGAATTGAAACTGAATCGCTCCACATCCAACGTTTCGCCGAAAAACAGTTTGCGAGTGCACTCTACTGAGATGTTTCAAGGCTTAACGCAATCAGACCGTTTTTAGTCCAAGAATATTCATCCCTGAACTCCAGAAGTAATGCTCTTGAGCCTAGAGGACCCTGATATCGATCCTGAATGCTTGAACATGAGATATTTGGAGCAGTTTAGGACTTGATATGATGATAAATGACGAAGAGGCGCGGCAGCCAGAGACTCAGTTAGCGCAAGCGACCAAAACATTGGCTATTTGGCCGAATTACCATGAAAGGATAGAGAATCGTAGTATCCATCTCATCTGATGTTGGTCAAATGGGTCAGCAGCATCCAGGTTTGCTACGCTGTTGGCAAGGCCCGTGTCGGGATCAAGGCCCAAAGCCAAGTCCGAAGGCATCTAGAGAGCTCCTGGGAGCCGCTGCACAGCACGAGGCTGACTTTCGGATACTGGCTTCGCTAACCGCTTATGATCGGTTGACCCTCCATCAAATCTCGATTGTGGTGTTGCACTGCGGAATCCCAGCTAGAATAGCCCTGTTAGGATTCTGTGATGCTCGCTTCTCTCAGTCCGATACTAACTACATACTAACCATTAGAATGTCCCGAAAAATTCACGATGACAAACACATGCCACATCGTGTGGACGCAGAAAGCTGAAATTTGCCTCAAGGCGATATGCGGTTCGTCAGAAGAACCCTCTGTACATCTAGGCACATGATCCCGGATCGTCGATTCTGCTCACACCATTCACGTATAAATTCAATGGTTTCTGGGGTAACGGAGTACAACACCGACTCTCCCCTCTCACATTTCAATGGCTCGGACTCAGCAGCCATTCACCGCGATTATCTTCGATCTCGGGGACGTTTTGTTCCAATGGTCTGCTGAAACTCGGACTTCGATATCCCCCCGAACCCTCCGCTCCATTCTCCACTCACCGACGTGGTTCGACTACGAGCGGGGACGCCTGGGCGAAGTTGAATGCTACAACGCCGTGTCAACCGAATTCAATATCCCTCCAGAAGAAATTCGACAAGCATTCCAGGACGCGCGGGACTCCCTACAAGCCAACCACGACCTCATTGACCTCATTCGCGAACTGAAGATACAGTCCGAGGGTCGCCTACGCATCTACGCCATGTCCAACATTTCTCTTCCCGACTGGGAAGTTCTACGCACGAAACCCGCTGACTGGTCGATATTCGATGAAGTCTTCACATCTGGTGCGGCCGGAGAGCGTAAGCCCAATCTGGGCTTCTACCGTCACGTTATTGCAACAACTGGAGTGCAACCTCGCCAGACAATATTCGTCGACGATAAACTCGAGAACGTGCTCTCTGCTCGCTCGCTCGGCTTCACCGGGGTGGTGTTCGACAGTGCTTCTGCAGTTAAACGTGCACTTCGTAATCTCATCGGGGATCCCGTAGAACGAGGGCAAGATTATTTGACTCGTAACGCTGGCAAGTTTGAGTCTGTCACGAGGGCTACGTCAAAGCATGAGGCGGTCGTCGTTCAGGAGAATTTTGCTCAGCTTCTCATCCTCGAGGCGACTGGTGATAGGTGAGTAGTCTCCAAAGCGTCATCCGGGTGCCGGCACGGACTAATGATTATGCCTATGAATGTAGAACTCTCGTCAACCTAGTCGAGCACCCTAGAACATGGAACTTCTTCCAAGGTAATACATGACACGCTTTCAATAGGCTCGCGATGGCCGTTGAAACCGATAACTGATCGATCTTGTCACAGGAAAAGGTCAACTAACTACGGAAGAATTCCCCTTTGATCTTGATACCACGTCCTTGGGCCTTACTATCCTAAAGCGCGATAAGGACACTGCTAATTCAGTCATGAACGAAATGCTTGAATACGTCGACCCTGACGGTATTATCCAAGTAAGTATCATGTGATATTCCAGAAAATCCCCCCACAACACACTAACTTACGATGCGTCCCCGACCTACTTTATTCAATTACCCTAGACCTACTTTGACCACCGCCGGCCTCGCTTTGACCCTGTGGTGTGCGTCAACGCCTTAAGCCTCTTCTACGCCTATGGCCGCGGCGCACAAGTCCAACCCACGCTCAAATGGGTACACGAAGTCCTTCTCAACAGGGCCTACCTAGACGGCACACGCTACTACGAAACGGCAGAATGCTTCCTCTACTTCCTCAGCCGACTTCTCTCGAGCTCAGGTGATCCGGAGCTTCACGCACTTCTTAAACCTCTTCTCAAAGAACGCGTGCAAGAACGGATCGGGGCAGATGGGGACTCGCTCGCACTTGCGATGCGTATCTTGGTCTGCGATTTTGTCGGAGTTAGAGATGAAGTGGATCTGCGCACGCTTCTTACGTTGCAGTGCGAGGATGGAGGGTGGGAAGGTGGCTGGATGTACAAGTATGGGTCTTCCGGGATCAGTATTGGGAACCGTGGGTTGGCTACGGCGCTTGCGGTCAAGGCAGTGGAGGCGATGTCTCAGTCTACGACGAGGTCGTGCAATTCACCAACGCCGACGTTGGTTGGCCAGTCGGGCTCGAGAAGGTCGTCGTTCCTAAGCAAGCGTCCCCGCAGCGGATCACTCAAGAACTCGTTGCAATGGCTCTGGCACGGAGGCAAGATGCGCAAGTCTGTGGAGATTGGGAGCTGAGTGCTGGTGGAGAAATGTGATGAATGAATGATTTCAGAGGCCTAACGCCCATGATACGCAATGTGTTTTCTTGTTTTGTGTTCATGTAACGTTTTCCAGATGCTTTTTATTACGCGTCAATATCTTCTCTCGCTTTTAGGGGCGACTGTTGTAGTTGTATTAGTCTACTAATTTCTAGGAATCAGTCTAGGCACACAAGGACATTTTATCCGTATACCGGGTTGTAATCTGTAGTAAACAATGAAATCAACCACGCAAATAGCGGCGGTACACAGCATTATCAGTCTCCTCCACATAAGCATAATCTAGCTTCTCAAGGTAGGCGTCAAAAGCCGGATAATCGGAAGGCGGAATCTGTAAGCCCGCAAGAACCTTGCCCAGATCTACCAGAAGATGAACAAGAAAGTTTAAAACACCACGCATCACAACAAATGCTTCGGACCGAACTCACCTCCACCATGGTTACGATAGTGGAATAAAGAGATATTCCACCCTTGGTGCAAGCCTGTGAGAAATTTGCGTAGGGCACCAGGTCGCTCAGGGAAAGCTATTAATACAATAAGCACGAGGTAAATGACAAGAGATGAGGAGCTTACCGAATCGGAAGATACGCTCGTTTGGGACTGCGTGAGGACCACCAATCATGTATCGAGCATGACTCTTAGCTAGCTCATCGTCGCTAATATCAAAGCCTTTCATGTCCTCAGCTTCAAGGGCTGCCAGAACCTGGTGGACCTCAGTTGTTCTGTGTGGGGAATCAAGTTTGAAAGATAAGAGAACATGGGCCCTATCACCATCCCCGGATAGGTTGTAACGGTATATGAATTCTGTAACAGCGCGTGGGTGGATGACTGAATGTAGGGCGACGAAGCTGGAAAAAAAAAGGGTAATGATGAGGAGAAAGGCCGGAGATTAGGATGGATTGGGCTAGACTTGCCTTCCCGGTCGTTCAGGAATGTCCACGCTAAGGAGGGCTTCTCTACCCTCGCCAAGCTCGGCGCGTTCTGCGACGAAGCGTAGGCGATCAAAGTTCATGTTTGCTCCACTGACAACTGCCACAAATTTTTTCTGTGCGCCCACAAGATTGTTTCTAAGGATATACCGCTTGAGACCGGCTAAGGCGAGGGCTCCTGCAGGCTCAGTAACGGAGCGGGTATCTGGAACCAGGTTTGATCAGAATTTTTTTTTCCAATAGGGGTGGATGCTTACCCTCGAAGATATCCTTGATGGCGGCGCATATTTCATCATTATCCACGATAACGATTTCATCAAGAAGTTGTTTGCATATCCTGAAAGGTTCTGCGCCTACGATTTTGACTGCGGTGCCGTCACTGAAGGGACCCACTTCGTGCAAGGTCACGCGCTCGCCCTTCGCGATGCTACGGGCCATTGCATCACCGTCTACGGTTTCGACGCCGATAACTTGAGTAGAGGGGCTTCCGATGCGTTTCACATATTCGGCGATTCCAGCAACGAGGCCGCCGCCACCGACAGCACCAAAGATGGCATCGAGCTTATCCGAATGAGAAAGCTGCTTGAGAATTTCCATGCCTACGGTTCCTTGACCGGCGATAACGAGGGGGTCGTCGTATGGTGGTACAAAGGCCAGTCCGTGGGTACTCGCGAGACGGGCACACTCTGCCTTTGCTTCGTCAAAATCGAGGCCGTGAAGGACAACCTTTGCGCCTAAGCGGGCGACGTTGCGAACTTTGATAGAGGGGGTGCCTTTTGGCATGACGATAGTGCATGGAATGCCCAATCGAGCACCAGAGAGAGCAACACCTTGAGCATGGTTTCCTGTGGCGTAGTACGGGTGAGCTCAAAGTTTGGATAGGAAGGAATGTTTTTAAAATAAAATGGAAGCCTTGTAAATCTACGCACACTGACCCGCGCTGCAAGTGACGACGCCTTTCCATCGCTCCTCTTCGGAGAGGCTGGCCATGAAGTTGTATGCTCCTCGGATTTTGAAGCTAAATACCTCT
Source organism: Macrolepiota fuliginosa MF-IS2 (assembly GCA_015584085.1). Taxonomy (NCBI): domain Eukaryota; kingdom Fungi; phylum Basidiomycota; class Agaricomycetes; order Agaricales; family Agaricaceae; genus Macrolepiota; species Macrolepiota fuliginosa. The sequence continues at coordinate 93,152 of MU151105.1, read as the reverse complement.
TGAAGGTCCTCGCGTTTGAGCCATATCTCGTTGCCTAGTTTTGCACTTAGGTTTGTTGCGAGGACGAGGGGAGTTTCTTTGAGGATCTCGTATACTTTAGCGGTAAGGATTAATCTAAGATAATCTGGGGTGTTGCAGGGGAGGAGATGGTGATTTGCGAGACGGGGATAGGAGAGGTCAGAGAGGGGCTCTGGTGCATTTGAGGAGTATTCCAAGGTTGCAGACGGGGCCATGAGGGGAAGTGGGAGGGATGTGTGGGCAGATGAATTGAAATTTCTGGAGAGGGGGGCGGCACGTGCCGGATTAGGCCGCATCGTCCGACATAGGACCGCCGTTGTCCGAAGCAGCATTGGGAGCGACATTGGCCGTCCTGGTAGTCGAAAGAAGTGCAAAACTGGCTGGGGTGGAGAGAGGAGGATGGAGTGCCCTTTGACAGAGCGGTGATGAGTGGTTGGTTGCAGGATGCATGGGGCTCTTTATGCAGGGGGCGGGGGGCCGTGCATCCGTGGACTCTGGGCTGGACGGATCTTGGAGACAAGCCAGCTGGATGTTGTTACGGTGAGATGGAGATCGAGAATAGAAGAGGTCGGGGGCGTACATAAGCAGGGAGGCCAGTATGTTCCATCCGAAACAGTGAGTGATCGTTGTCTGGTCATGTGGCAAGGCTGCTCAGATGGTCTACGCTCTGCAGGACTGGCAAGCAGCAGTGGACAGATGGCAGAGGTCTACGCGACGCGGTGGGACACTTGGTCGGTGTGATGTGGGAGGAGGGCTGATCACATGACAGGCAGAGTTGTCTGTCTCTCTGTCTGTCTCTCATCCTCTCTCTCCATTTCTCAGCTATGGCTCAGGCTGCCACTATGGGCCCACCTCTCTCCCCCCGCGAAATCCGTCGCTCAGGCCGTCGCTCAGCCCCCTCCGCATCCACCTCCGCCTCAAAGTCCCCAGACTCTGACCTCCCCCCGCGCCAGAAGGAAAACACTCAGCGCCCTCCCCACTCATCCTCGGCTTCAGCCCGCAACAAACGCACAAGAGACGACACAGAAGAACACCCAGACGATCGCAAACAGACCGCCACAACCAACTCATCGTCCTCCAACACAACCTCTGCAGGCGCAAAAGGAAAACGCAGAACCAAGGACCCGAAGGACAAGGAAAAGGACAAACAACGCCTCAGCATCGACACCACCGCTGACCCACCCCAGGACCCAGCAGATGACAAGCCGATGGAACCTGTGGAGGAGGAAGAACAGGGCATCACCCGCTGTGTCTGTGGCAGCAACGGTACATCCACACCCCCTCTTCTCCCTCTGATCGCGCCTCTCATCCCGTGTCTAGGCGAAGACGAGGCCGATGCTGGAGAATTCATGGTTCAGTGTGAGACCTGCAAGGTCTGGCAGCACGGCCTCTGTATGGGCTACGAATCAGAAGATCAGGTCCATGACGCCGACTACTACTGTGAACAATGCCGTCCAGAGCTTCATGGCGATCTGCTCAAGTATGTCCCCCCCCTCTACACCTCGTTTCCCGTAATAACTCCCTCTCCCAGAAAACTCGCCAAAAAGGCTCGCCAGCCATCTGCCGCCTCTCATGGTGCCGCCGCTTCGCGCGTATCCCGGTCCCATTCACCTACCCATCTCCTCAAACAGCCCTCCAAGAGGCGAAATACCATGAACAGTCGAGACGCTGCTTTTGACGAAAGCCTCAAAGAAATCATGGAGGCCACCGCTGCAGAGGCTGCTGCCCAGGAAACTGCCACTCAACACCCACATCAACCCCAACCCAACACCGTACAGCCAGAAGCTGACGAAGATCCCGACCCGGCATCTAACAGCAGGAAGAAACGGAAGAGAACAGAAGATGACGCGTAAGTTGAATCCAGTTCCTGATGACTGCCAATTAGTTCTCATGAGCAACTTAGGTCTAGTAAGAAGCGTACCAGGTCCGCTTCCAGCGCATCCGATCACAAACCCCCCTCACTCCCTCGACCACCCACACCTCCCCCTACCAAAGCACAATCAACTGTATCAAACGCTAAAACAAACGCCCGCACCAAACGCACAGGCCGGAAAAACGCCCCTACAGCCGATACGCCTGCACCCCTGGACGGTGATGAGAGTAAGAACACACCATTCCACTTTCACTCTTCCCTTCACTCACGTGATGTTCTCCAGCAACACAGTCTGCCACCACCACCACCACGGCCACCACAAAACGACACGGAGCCAACAGTCGCGCCAAGGGTGCTGGTGCGGCGAAACGGCCACCCATCTCACACTCGAATTCTCATGGAAATAACACCATGAGCCATGAACAGGGTTCACGCAGAGGTCCATCTCACAATGCGAATGGCCAGGGCAGTTCGGCTTTGGAATCAACGCGCGCATACAAAAATTCCCATGCCTATGCTGTCTCACAACAGCCTCTATTTACATCATGGGGCCTCCCAGACTACCTCGCACATCTCGAAGAGATGTTGCCCACTGATACCCCCCAACCACTAGAAATTCAATCTAGTGGAGGTCCGAGCAGTGGTGGGAGAGAGAGCTTGGAGCGAACAGTGGAGAGGGGTGTCAAAGTAAAATGGCCTAGCAAACGCACGAGCGTCGGCGACATGAACAAGAGGGTGCGAGCGTTGGTGGAGTGGGTTGGACGAGAACAAGCAAATGCGCTAGACCGCGAACGACGGAGGGGGGCTTTGGAACAGGCGCTCAAACAAGAATTGGAAGTGTCAAGTAATGATATTGGTGCCCTCGGTGATGACACCGCGATGGCCGTTGATGGAGCTGCCGCTACTATGGCTTCGCAGACTCCGGGTCAGACTAAACCATCGGCGGCGGAGTCTGAGCACGAATCATCATCGCGGGGTGCTTCTACCTCGTTGTGGAAGACCGATGATGGAAAACCGATGTCAACTATGAAGATGATGGAGGAACTGATGGAGGAGCTAATAGGTTTTCAGGAGAGATTTGGTCCTGGTGCCAAGACCCGAGAAAGAGGGGGACGGTCAGCACTTGCTAGTTGATAGACTTTTTTGCTTGCTTTGTGTCATCATTTTGTCGTCTTATTCTCTTCTGGATCTGGTATCGTTTTCTCCGATTGTTCTTTTTTTCTTCTTCAGAACTATTGCTATTCTGTATTATTATATTTTATCACGTCTACTTAATTAGCATTTCACCGACCACCTTGTATGTCAGATCTAAATATCTATGTGACCGTGGCCCTCGATCGATACTGCTGTGTCTGCGTGACGTGTTCGGAGTGTGGAGAGGCCCAATAACTTTGATTGACAGTGGGAATGATCTATTTTTGGACTCTATTTGGCAGCATCCTCCCGTTCAAACACCAGGACGAGCTTCTGTGAATTACTGCGTGCGTACCGCATAACGCGTCATTCGTTCCCCGGAGTGTTCAGGTTTTCATGAGCTACTAGGCGACACACTTGCATTACAATGGCTTCCACGGAAATCCTGGAACAACATTTCTCAGACTCGGACGGGGAGTTTGAGCATGACTCTGAAGAGGATACTGGATTTCTGTCAAGGGGCGACTATTCTTCGCGTATGGAAGAAATTATGGATGACGAAGATGACGAGGAAGAGACGAGTTTCAAGTTTGACAGTGGTGATGACGAAGAAGAGGAAGGGTTCTTGTATACTGGTGTTGACTCTGGTCCTACTGTCACAACGTCAGCGTCGAATTACCGGGATCGGCTGAAGGAGGTCCTGGGTCAGGATGAATTAACAGACGAGGATGAAGGTGTGGACGTGCCGAGGGTAGTTGTGGAACAGGAGGAAGAGCATCTTCCGGTGTGTAACCCCTTAATATTATGCATGTGTATTCAACTGAATGAGTGTATAGATGGAAGAAACTTCAACATCTTCTCTCCGTTCATCTTCTGCTTCGCCTCGTGGCGTTGTTCCCGTCCCGCGAAAGGCATCAAGAATTGCGAAATCATTCCTGAACCCAAATGTATCCCGACTACGCTCACTTCCACCACACGTCTCCAGCGACCCAACAACGACCCTCTCCTCCTCCCTCATTAGCTTTGACTCGTCCTCCCCATCACAAAACATCACTCCGACATCACACAACCTCTCCCGCACCTCGTCCTTCTCAAACTCCAATTCCTACTCCCGAGATCACCACCACACCCATCCTCCAACACAAGACCACCGTGAAGTGGTCAACGCCGTAATCCAAAGCATCGAGAACGATGTGTTCAGATGGACGAACCTACACACGGTGACGCAGGAGGTCTATGCATCTGCGAATAGCGCTACGAGAAAAGCAATGTCGATTCTCGGCGCGCAGAAGTTCGAGACGCCGACTGTGTTGGCTGCGAATGGGTATGTGTGTATCGGGACATCGGATGGGAAGATTCTCGTATATGATTTTCGTCAAGCTTTGAAGTGTGTTTGTGGTGAAGATTCGCCTGGTGGGTTTTATTTTATTTTATTGGTTTGTGTGTGTATATTAAATCCTCGTTCTGTAGATAATCGCTTCGGCGCTGTTACTGCTCTCGCACTATCGCATGACCATACATGCGTCGCGGCGGGTTATTCAACGGGACATATCCAGATATACGACCTCAAGAACCCAACGAACCCTATTCGCTCCGTTCCCCCAACTTCATTATCTCTCGTCTATTCTGGTAGAAAGGAGGGCCACATCAAGGGCTCGCGGATAGTCAGCATTGGCTTCGTAGCAGGACGCCACACCGCCGTCGTGTCTGCAGATATCTACGGCCTCGCATTCTACCACTCCCTCGGAAAAGTGCTCTTTGTCGAGGCCTCAGACACTCTACGCATCCTGGGCAGGTATCCCGACCCCCAACCTCCACCGCCCGCCTCACATCCGCAATCGCAGCATACAGTCAAACAAAGAAATCCGCGATACACGATTCTCGCCATGGCACCATTACCTTTGGGCACGTCGCCGCATATTACAGATGAGTATAACCTCGTGGCGATGTTGACTCCGACGAAGCTTGTCGTCGTTGGGATGAAGCCGAGTCCGAAGACGTGGTTTAAGGTATCGAGAGGACAGGAAGAAGGCGGGATGTGGCGTTCACAGACGAGATGGAGGGGTACGATGGTGTGGTTCCCGAGTGTTTTCCGTGACCCAGCGGACGGACGGACAGGTGATGCTGATACTGTCAGTGGCGGCACCAAGGGGAAAAGGAAGGGGAAGGGGAAAGATGGATCGGACCCAGCTGGATCGCCGACTACGCCTATGTTGGCGTTCTCGTGGGGAAACGCGTTGCGCGTGATTAGGGCTGAGGAAGTGAAGGTCAAGCAGACGTTCAAGAACGCGAAGACGGGGAAGGAGAGGGAGGTGGAGGTTGGTGCGATTGTCTACCAGGATGTGCTTTCCTGGACTGCGGAGGATGAGATTCTGGCGATTCAGTGGCTGAACGCGCAGGTGAGTTTCGGCCTCCCTTAAGGTTCGTATGGATGCTGAATATGTCCCATTTAGCAATTAGTCATTCTCACTCCGGGTCAAATGAGCGTGTATGATTTGCAAGCCTCAAAGCTGATCGAGCGGGTGCAATTTGATGCATCGACGCTGATGTCACCAACTATTGGGTCTACAGTGAACGGGAGTGTCAGCTACCGGGATTCGGTACGGGATGTTGCGCATAGCGTACGCATATACAAAGGGAAAATATTCTTGTTGGTGAGCTGCGCGTTTAAGCATCCCTATCCAAACACCGTTCTCAAGTTGGCGTCAAGGGTCGAAATGAAATCCGGGTTGGCACACTCTTAACGTGGGCAGACCGGACTCTCTCTCTCGTCGAAGACGGCGACTTCCTCAGCGCCATCGAGCTTGTAAGATCCTACTATCTCGATGAAGCACCGGGAAATAGGAATGGCCTTCCTATAGATCCTCTAGTGCGCAAAAAAGTCATCGGCGATAAACTCCAGGATCTCATGGTCGCATCCGCCCGCTACGCTTTCTCAGAGGATCGCATGACCGACTCGACACACATAACACCAGACGGCCGCGGTGTTGACCGAACGGTGCTCTTCGAAAGCCTGGTAACGACATGTTGCCATGCGTGCATCGCCCTGGACGATACCGAATTCTTGTTCGAAGAGCTATTCCAAAAATATGACGATTCTGGTATTTCAGCAATCTATTTGCGGCATCTAGAGCCATTTATGCTGGATAACGAAATCCGCAACGTTCCGCCGAGGATAACGCAGAGACTTGTTCGGCTGCATGAGGAGGACGAGCGACCTGATCTCGTCGAACGGGTCATATGGCATATTGACCCAGCATGCTTGGATATAAATCAGGCTATACAACTATGCCAGAAGCATCACCTTTACGATGCTCTGATATACGTCTACACCCGCGCGCTGCGGGACTACGTTGCTCCAATCGTCGAGCTTCTCGGTCTCATCCGACGAGTGCTCATGCACAGACGGGCGGAAGCAGGAAACGCGGATAGCGAGGGGGACGAGTTAGATTCGGAGCCCAGTCTAGAGCCGATGATCGTGAACTCGTATAAAGTCTACCCCTATCTCTCCCACGTTCTCTCTGGGCTTACGTATCCTAGTGGTGAACCTCTCCCAGAGGACGAGGCGTTCCAGGCGAAAAAGGATGTTTACACGTTCTTGTTTTATGGACGATCGAGCGTTTGGCCGCCGGGAGAGAGTGGAAAACTGATACTGACATCTGACGAGGAGGGTGGAATCGAACCCACATATCCTTACATCCGACAACTACTACAGTGGGATGCTGAATCGTTCCTACATTCTCTTGACATCGCATTTGAGGACCCTTACCTCCATGAAGAAGAGTCGAGTATTAATCGGCTCATTATAGTTCGTATACTGGTCGAACTTATCATTTCAGACTCCTTGTCTCCAGAAGACGCGATATTCGTATACATCTTTATAGCGCGGAATGTCCCCAAGTATCCCCAGCACCTCCAGCTTACGCCTCCTAGTGCTCTGCACAAGACACTCGTGAACCTCGCGACGGAGGGCAAACCAGAGACGAGGGAAGACCGACAACTCGCTGCAGAGTACCTGCTGTCCGCATATACACCACAGGACAGCGAGAACATCATCAGTCTTTTTGAGACGGCTGGGTTCTACAGAATTCTACGAACGTGGCACCGACAGGAGCGGCGCTGGGATCTGCTGTTCTTGACCTACCTGGATGATTCAGACATTCATCCATCGGTGGCGTTTGAGAAGATAGATGAGGTACTAGTGATCGGAGCGCAGATGAACAAGGGTGTGCTTCCCCCACAGCTCGGTGCTACTGTGGAGAGCTCCCTGGGACGACTGTTAGATATCGGAATTCAGGAAACCGCACAGCTGCTGCAAAAACACCTCCCCCGTCTGCACGATCATGCGCTAGAAACGCTTGGTGATTCTCAGGCGGATGACAAGCGCTTTGAATACCTCCAAGCCCTATTATCTCCAACGACGCCAGACGGCAATACACTTCCTCCGCCTGCCTCTGCACCCACTGCACCCAACCTCCGCCGGACGTTTGTCGACCTCCAATGTCGCTTCCATCCCAAAGAAACCGTCGCTATCCTTGAATCTCTACCTGCCGACTTCCTCCAATGGGACGATATTATCCGTACTTGCGAAGACAATCATGTTTACGACGCTGTCGTTTGGGCATATGACGCAGAGGGAAAACCTCGTGTCGCCGTAGACAAGGCCGTAGATTATCAAAGGAACATGGCTCTCCAGGTTGTGCAATCTTTCAGAGAACCATCCGACGACCCCAAAACCCGTATTGACGAAGCAATTGCTTCTCTCCGTGTGATTGGTCAAAGAGGCATCGACATCTGTCTACGGCAGTCTCGCAAGTCCCCCGACACGGATGTGCTACCGAAGGATTTGTGGTTCACTCTATTAAATGGCCAGATCAACGTGGTGCAGCTTGTATCAGCATGCCAGACTGCCTCCAGTCCAGGACTAGATGAAGAGAGCAAGGAAAATTATATGTCGGAGCTACGTTCTTTGGTGCAGAACACATTCGGCGCATTGGTCTCCATTACCTCGACCTCAGCCATTTCTTTCCCTAGTTTATTCAAACGCCTAGCCAACTCGACTACATCAACCGCCCATTCTCATTACGATGAATTCCGCACAATCTTGACGGGCATGCTCGAATCATATCGATCAGATGGAGACATGCTCACGATGACAAAGTACCTGGTCGAACGGGATCTCTTCGATACAATGGCTGATCTTACGCGCCAGAAATCGCGTGGCTGGACGTTGAATCGGGGCATTTGCGCCCGGTGTCGTAACCCTCTGTCAAAAAATCCACCCGGTCAAACCCCCGATACTCCCGATGAAGCGAATGTCTCAGTCCTTCAGGTCATAGTCGCAAGGACCGGGAAGGCCTATCATACTCAGTGTTATATGGACTAGTATACCCTTGATGTAATTCTTATTCCTTCATATTTCTCTGCACAAATGGTATAGAATGCAGCACAAGGACTATTAGCCTTATGCCAAGTCGACAGATTGGTGATAATAAAAAATCAGGACCCCGAGGTGTAATGAGACCTATTACGCATCATCCTCTATAGATGCAGGTGAGAGAGGACACCCATGAGTCTAAGGAATACTAGCAAAATCATAATAATAACACTCACGGCCACTGGTCAGGACAGTACCCTTCAAGGAATCATAGTGCTCGTTGCTTGTCAAATCAATCCCGAGAGACTGGGCCTCCTTGCCAAACGCCTCAACATCAAGAAGCATCTGTGTCCTTATTCGTTCCTCGTCGCGACCGTCGTCAACCTTGGCATTTCCGAAAAGCGAGAAAGTCGATTTCTGTCCCTTCTTGAGCCTTCGCAAAGATTCCTCGGTCTTCTTCATTGCAACGAGGTATGAAATATACCTGAACAGCATAAAAATCCACGACAAGATGCCAAATTATCCACATACCTTTGGACGACATTATTGAAAACCTCTCCCGAATAGTCCGACGAATATGCATCCTTCAAAGCACGACCAGGGCCATCCGATGACCCTATCGCAAAGAACGCCCTGAGAGGCCGGAAGATAGTTTGAACAAAGTAGCTCGGTTCCGTTGGAAGCCGCTTGTTTGACATCGCACGGAACTGGGAAGGGATGGACTTAACAGGGAGCAGCGCCTCACAGCAACGTTTAGTCAAAATAGCAATAATTTGACTCGCTGCTGGCTGTACGACCGACGTCGACTTGGAAAGTACATGTTTAAGGGCATCTCGAACGATGTCAGCTCAGCATGAGGGAAACTATACTGAAAACAAATACCTTGCGGGGTCTGGCCCTCCTGACCACTCGTACTTTCCAAAACCTCTGGTGGAAGAATGATACTAATCTCTTGTTGCCACAGATTAGCGATTTTACTCTCGAGCAGCGTAACATCTGCTATCATCGCAGCATATTGTCGTAACAAGGCATCATCAATGGCTATTGTTTCGGCTGATGACGTTTCGGTAGGTGTGTTAACCGAAGCTGAGCGTGAAGCAGAACTACTTTCTCCTATGGCCGTATAGACCGGATTGAGCCAAGCAGCATACCTACTCAGAAGCTGGTACCACAATCAGCTTTGTTTATAACATGACTAATGTGTTCATCACCTGAAGAGTCAGTCGCCAAAATCTATGGCTCAACTCTGGTATAAGGACTTCAGAACTCCAGCAAGTTGTTATTGCATGCCACAATGCTGCCGTTTGTGATAATGAAAAGGTAAGCTTGTCTATTCACATTTAGCGTCGCTCACATCATGCGGTTGTCAGAAATGTATAGCGTACCTTTAACTATTGTAGGCTCGATGCGCAGCTCATTGAAAGCCTCTTCCACGTCGACCACGATTTCTTTCCATCGCAGCTGGAAATACACGGGTAGCTGCCAGCGCCTTTCAAACTCTCGGTAAAGTTCATGCCCTCTCATAATCTGTACTGCTTGTGCTGAAGGGGCGAAAAGCTCCAGATATCGTAAAAAGTTTTGCGTCGTATCGTAATTCTGGATCTTGTGAGTCCATACCTGAATGAAATAGCCCTGAATCTCACCTTTCGGAGGTCGCTGGGACGGCCAGCAGAGAATACGTTGTCTCCGATGTCATTGATGATCGCGCTGGCTACTTCCTCCCAAACGACATACCCCATAATCTGAAAGCCATCTGAGGTATCCTCCTGCTCTTCAAGGACGTTACTGGCGGGTTTTGTTGCCTTTTTGCTGGAAGCATGTTCTGCCAGTTCCATAATGTCCTTCATATCGCGCGCAATAAAGCGCAGAATCTGGTTGTAGACATGGGCAAGAGGATTATCTCCATCTTCTGGTAGGGTAGTATGAGGCGGAGCGGCGAGATGGGTTGTGGAGGAAGAAGAATCCTGCTTAGGCGCGAATGCTGTGAATGGGGTATAAGGCGTTCGCAACGGGAATCCTGTCGGAGGTACAAGTTCCAATGGTCCAGCTCGAAAAGGTGTCTTCGGGACAATAGGCGATTGGGGGGTACCCAAAGCATTGTAATAGACGGTCTGGACGCACATAAGAATAAATCACAACTAAGCACTTGGGACACGCACCTTCCTCAAGAATGGCCTGACAACTTCCCGCCGCAGTACATCTTCAGCATCACGCCACAATCCGAGTGCGTCATATGTACGAAGACATTCCTTGAGGTCCGTAAGCAATTTTGCTCGCTCGATTTCAGACAAATGTCCATCTGGCTTGTCGTCTCGCATGCTTGTCAGCAATGTTGCAAATAGGTGATCTAAATCAGATGATAATGTCGATTGTATACGGTCAACCCGCTGAACAGACGAGGGTCAATATAAATGCGATGGCATGCGGTAAGAGTGTCTCACAAACCCATTGTAACTCGTCCACAAATGCACATTTCTCTTCTCGCGCCTTTGAAACGTGATATAACAACTGCATATATTCGGCCGCTACTCGTGCAATGTGTTTCGCCCGATTGCTTCTTCCCCTGTAGTGCAGAGTTGAGTTAATTTATCGGGTAAAGAGTTGTTTATCGTACTTCTCTTCATGTGCATCGTCCTGGGCAGGAGCTCCTGATGGGCCGACACCGACAAAACCGTCATTTCTCTCCGGCGATGTGATTAACAGTAGAGACTCCAGACGTGTCACGGATTCTGAAAATTTGAGAAGAAGGTGCAGAAGCGCCTGGTGGATCACAGGTTAAGAGGAGCAGAGATACATCGCGACTTCAGGTACCTTTTCCTCCCGTAGAGAAGTACGCCTGTCGAGTTTCTCTTGAATAGAATCCTGAATGACCTCTAACTCTTTTCTGGACTCCTACACCCTAATGAGTTTCAATCGAGACCAGATCTAAGCCAACGTACTAGGACCCGACTGCGCAAATCACCCAATGGGCCCCGCATCCTTTTTAGCCTTGAACCTTCACTCCGTAAGTCTGTGCTGAGGCTTATGAAAGCCTCATAATCATTGTTAATGAGTTGGACGAGCTCTTCTTTCAGAGTGGCTAGGTAGTCACGGAGTTCCGTCCGCAACTCAGGTAAAGACGCTCGCGCTCGCGAGAGCAAAAATTCTTCGACATTGAAGTCAGGACCTGTCAACAAAGTGTTGTGGTGTGAAAGAGGTCCGTAATCTGGGAGGTCTGTTGATTGCGTGTTGACCCCGTCTGGACGTGACGATTGCGACTGTCGATCTTCCCGAGAGGCGAGCTCCTCAGCAAGCCGGTCAAGTTGGTACGGATCTTCAGTACTGAAGTAATTGCGATTTGATTGCTCGAACGTGGTCATTATGGGTAGCTGGGGGAACAATTAAGATGGGGGGAGTCACAGATGATGTGAAGCAAAACAAACTAGGACGCGCTTGACTGGCGTTTGCTCGTGTTACACTGACAACCCCGCAACATCAATGAAACTTATGAGCCTATGCATACAGATTCTACTGATACAACACGAATAGGGTTCAAAAAGGAGCCACAAAAGGATCCCAGATGTAGGATAGCATGATTTGGTAATAATAAAAATCAGTGCGTGTACAGTAGCTTCGTACCCGCTTTGGATGAAGTTACGCAGTGATAGTCTCACTGTCCCCTTTCCGTAGCTTGTGCTTCAGCCCTTGCTTGGCTCCTCGAATGAGCCCCCTGATGTCTTCAAAATATCGAGAAGAGCGATCCGACCACTGCCTGCGGAACTTCTTGCCGCTGCCAAACCTTAGAACGTAGTAAAAGACCAGAGAACCAAGGAGCCCTGTCGATAAGGCGACGATGATTTTGGCGGCATTGCTAGTACCAGAAAAGCACATGATCAGGAAGGCCACCAGGAATGTGACAACGCTTATCGTGGTGAGAAGAGGTAAGCATTTGAAAAGTTGACAATCCTCAGTAGGTAACTTACGACCACAGAACGAGCGCGTGAGGTAAACTCCAAATGAGAACCAAATGTTCGAGACGGTGTCGCGGACCTGACTTAGTCGTGGTGTTATTGTAGATGTGGCTCAGCTGTCCAGAACTGTCAACGACAAATGAGGTTATTGAGTAGAGGAAGACTCACAATCTCAGCAGGAGTACTGGGACGGTCGGCCTGATGTTGTCTATACATTACTATGCTTAGAATAAGGCCAAATAAACTTGAGACTAGAGATAGGTAGCTGGCCACTTGTTCCGGAGTGCTATGTTGATCGGGTGCTGTCCCGGAGCTCTGGAACATTGGGATGGCCAAAAATGCACAATTTGCAGCTAGCATTATAGTCGCCTTCCTCACCTCAGCCTTGAGGATAAGAATGGCTGGAGATTAACTCACAACTGTCATGGTCTGGTTCCATTCTTCTTGGAGTTCCCCGAAGAACTTGTCCCAATGAATCGCAATGACAGACCTATCAACAACTAACGGTTCTACTCGTTGAAGCTGTGCGTGAGGGATAAAGAATAGAAAAGGGGAAAACCATCCCAGGAATTTAGAGCGCCCCGAAGCCGGATGTTTAAGCACCGCTTGATGTCTGTGCAGCCTGGCGCCCCATACACCATAATAATTTCGAAGTCGGTCCAAGACTAATATCACACATCAATGGAAGGAGGACAACACCAAGCAAGGCACACCCACCGATCTCCCTCATAAATCGACCTTTGGTGTTAAGCAACGTCAGATTCAATACACAACAGCAGCGCCTCAGGGCTTCACCTATATGCCAATTTGAGGTTTTGCTGCCTATATCGTTATTTCAGCCACGCGTGATAGTGTTAGTCTAGACGCCGCGTACCCTTGGACATTTGGACTACGTTCAACATATTCTGCAGTGTTTCGTGTGTGCGAGTGATGGTGGTGGCGTTAGAGGATATTACATCTACGAGTGTGTTCATCCAATTGCTTGCATGGAATCGTTACAAATATCCTACCTGTCATGGCAGACACGAGTGTGTCTACAACATAATCATATACATCGGGCGTCGCTATTTGTACAGTTGGGAAGGTGTCCCAGTAAACCCTGGCTGACTTTGAGTGTCTTATACAGTGAATTGCAAGGAGACTGACAGACCAGTATTCGACCTCCAAGCATGTTTCTGAGGTAATAATCGTTTAACAAATGGAGAAAACGTGTAACTGGGACCTACCAATCTGGTGACCGGATATCTTTCCCCGAATTTCATTAAATGGTTCAGATTGATGTTCAAGTTCAACCTCTTCCAACCAGTATATAGATCGTGTTGGGTGGTTCACAAAGTAATAGCCGCACATCCAAGGACCCTCGCCACAAAAGAGTTCAAGGACAAGGTCGCTCATTGCTGGTATGAGTACGTTGTATTGGGAAATAGTGTTTTGTATGTCCTGTAGGAAATTTTCGATTGCCCTAGCCTTGTCGCTGTCGAACAACCACTCTTCTGTGAGAATTCTCTGGCGCCACAGAAGAGACATTAGTTAATTTACATCCGATAACTAGAAGTTGCTGTCCTACCATTGGACAAGTATCTGAAACTGGTGAGCAGAAATAAGGCAGACCCTCTGGGTGAACGTGTCGCTGCCAGCCTTGTGGGAGCTGCTCTCTAGGTACCGGTTAATAAAAGTTCGATAGAGCTGTAGCGGACTGAAATAGACACACTCGTTTTTAAAGGAGAGGGATAAAGGGTTTATGTTACGCTTGGGGGGTTCATCGTCCCTATCGATGACATGCGTGAGCTATAACAATTGGCATTAACAGTGGAGAAAGCGTACACGGTTCTATTCAACCTGTATCTCCGGGTAAGTGTGGGTGAAAAGGGGTATATCAATTGCGATAGCTGAGCTCCGGAGCCCACAGAGGATTCGTGAAGTGTATGAAGTGAGCCTGAGGTCGAATCCGAATCTGTCACGATGGACCCCTGCACCGAATGGTTGACCCCTCCGAAGTTAGAGCCCATGATGGTACTACGATGGTACTACTTGGTGAAGCTGTAGAGGCTCTCTCGACGTTTGGTGACAAACCCGTACTGGGTGCACGAGGGGTTCAACGCCGTGGGGCTGTGATAGCTACTAATACTCACTGCCTACGGGCGGCGGTGCAGTGTGCACGCGCTGAAGGGATCGTCACACATATATGGTGTCACGTCAAGTGTGACGTAATTATGTAGTCTCAATGTCTTCCGCTCCGACCCAATCATCCACCAACTCGACTCCTGCTCCCCGACATGCTCTCACAGCTGTCGAGAAACAACGTGCACAACTTGATAAGCTGCTTAAGGATCCTTCGAAGCCTGCCTATGTTCCTCCTGCGCCGAAAGACAAGACCATACGTCCTGCGCGTGAAATGATGAAAAATGTGCAGGGCTCAAGTGCTGGTGCTGGTAGTGGCGAATTCCACGTGTATAAAGCAGGTAGACGCCGGGAGTATGAACGCCTGAAGCTAATGGACGAAGAGGCACAGAAGGTGTGTTGCTCCCTCCACTTTCCCTCGAGTAAAGCTGACTCAAAGCAGGAAGCCCTCACTGCAGAGTTCGACCGTAAACGTAAGGAGGCCGAAAAGACTACCGAAGCAAAAACAGCGAAAAATCGGATGAAGAGGCAGAAAAAGAAAGAAAGAGCGAAACACAACCGCGGCAAGTCGGAAGAGGCCAGCAAGTCAGACGTTGGGAATTCTGAAACTCCAGAGTTACCACTCAAAAAGCGGCGCTTGATTAACGGCAAAGAACTTATTTTCAGAAAGCCCGGAGAAGAAAGCGGCGACGAATCGGATGAAGCACAACCCCATACACTAACGAAGGAGCAGCTGCCTCAAGCTGCCCTTGATCTTGTAGCTCCACAGCCAGTCGCCGAAGAAGCTAAAATAACGATCCACGAGGATGATTAATCTTGGTCAGTCAATAATAACTTACTTTCCAGGCTTTGGGTTCGGGTGCTGATGACCCATACCCCAGATTTCATACCCCGCGCTTGCAATTCGGACTATCCATATTCTCTGTATGCCTAGATATCTTCGAACATATTTATATCTCACCTCCACCACCCAAGTTAGACTGCACGACTATCGTCACTGTATGATTGGCTTGGCCCGCCTGTCTTATTGAACGGAAAAACCTGCCGCAGTCAAACCCCCGATGCCGCTATATGCGACTTCTGAAATGTCCGACTCTCTAAAAGGACAGCCAATGTGATACACTATCATATGTTTAGTGATCTTGCCGAAGCGTACTTAGAACATCTGGGAAAGGGTTTCTTGGGAAATGAACACAACTCTTGTCCGTTTTGGCCCAACCTGACAGAAAGAAAGCCTGGCGGCTCCGAAAAATAAGGCACTACATCATTCTAATCTGTCTTGCCTTGCGCCTTCTCGAGTTCTCTGGCCCCAACCGAAAGAGCACCTGTGCAGTGCATCTGACATGCCTACCTATGTTCCGGTCCCGAAATTTAGCCTCAACCCTTCGGCGTTCTCACCACATTAATCATTCACTGTAGCTTAGGTATAAAGACCAGTGTTTGACGAGGTGATCACCAACAAATTGGAAAACATGAAGTTCCTCACTGCTCTCGTCGCTACCGTAACTGTCGCCTTGAACCAGGCCAACTTGGTAAGGGCACTTCATACCTATTATTTGACATCCTATCGACTTTTCTTCTGCAGGCGGCCTCTCATGGTGGTGTCATTGGCTACTCGATCGCTGGGACCTACTACCAAGGGTAAGTGTAGTTTGGCTTTCCTCTGACCTCATTGCCAACTACGACCCCAGCTTCAAGGCTTATAACACGCCCGTTGGCCAAGTATCGATTCAGGTATGGCATCCACTAAGTACTCGTCAGTGCCACGTTGACATCCCTTATAATGCAGCGTGAATGGGATACCTATGACCCCATCACAGACCCCAATTCCAGTGTTCTGTCCTGCAACACAAATGGTGCAAACCTCGGCAGTGGCCAGCTCTCTGCTACAGTCGCTGCTGGTAGCCAGATTACCGCATACTGGAACCCATGGCCCCACACTATCGGGGTGAGTCATTGAAGGCTTTACCCATAGGTTTTTCTAACCACCCATAAGCCCGTCATGGTCTACATGGCCAAATGCTCAGGCACCTGCACTTCCGCATCAACTTCTTCTCTGTCCTGGGTAAGTTAATAATATCGACGGTCCTATAGTCTCATGAGTTCAAATTACAACCCGTATATTTAGTTCAAGATCGATCAAGCCGGTTTGATCTCAGGAGCTTTGCCTACAGGAACTTGGGCAATGGGCCAACTTGTTAGCAACAACAACTCTTGGTAGGTATCACGTACCAGAACCACCATACTAGTGCTGACAAACGTCATAGGACCACTAGCATTCCTTCAACTCTTGCCGCTGGCGAGTACTTTATCAGACATGAGGTCCGTACAACCGACATCTACGATGGTTATTTCTCTTCTGACACCGCTTTGAAGCTCCTTGCCATCCACACATCCAACCAGCCGCAATTCTACCCAGAGTGCGGCCAACTTAAAGTCACCGGAAGCGGTAGTGCCCAGCCCTCCGGCAGCTACCTTGTTAAGTTCCCTGGTGGATATCACGCGTAAGTCGTGTACAACTGTGACTCAGCGGCGAATTAATGCAATGGCCTCTAGCTCTGACCCCGGTGTTACTATCGATATCTACTCTCAGCCCACTGTCACCAATTACACCATCCCAGGACCCGCTGTCTGGCGGGGATGAGGGATTACTGTCGAAGTGAATAATGATTAATGTACTATTTCCGAACTTCTATGCCATCCAAGTTCTCCCTCTTAACTCTGTATTCGTCACATGACCGATTGAATGCACTTTTTGGTGAAGATAAGATACAAAATAACCTGGACTTGAAAATGGCAGAGGCCATCGACTCTTCCGACATCGCGGTGCAGCTTGGCGAGCAGCTAATCACAGCGATCTTGCATAATGTTTCAACGGGGGACATTAAGTCGCTCGTCGAGCTAGGAGCGCCTATTTGGTACCAAAACGAGGCAGAAGGAACATCGCCATTACACGCAGCAGCCTACACTCGCGATCTCGGGCTCGTACAATATCTAATAGAAAAGGGCGCAGTCTGGAACGCTGGTGCGCCCACTCTCCATTGACTACTCCAGCAAACCTTAATATAACCGCGCGACACAGTGGACTACTCACAAAATACTGCCGGGGATATTGCACTCTCCTACAACGACATCGAGATCTATAACGCCATCCGTAATGCGGGCATTCGGGCAGGTGAAGCGGACATTTATTACTTAAAATATAACGTCTGCTTAGATTTTATAGAACTTCTCCTTGGCATCCTTTCTTCACGGGGTGACGTTGAGTCAGGCTCATCCACAAACCTGGTCCTTCGTGAAACCGATGGGACTGCTGCTGGGTCATCTGAAGATTTCCTGTCATCGAGGCTACGGTATACGAAGGACGAGACAGGGCAAAGTATCTGTTTCATTGATGTAGATGGAGAAGAGATCGGTGTCATGATGGGCTGGGAGACGCCCATAATGACGGAGACGGTGCAGTCCATCTATGATTCTTTGCCTGAGCGGGATAACCTCAGAGTCTTGAACGTAGGATTTGGATTGGGAATTGTAAGTGGTTACCACGTATCCTATGCGCAATCTGGCTAAGGTTGTTGCTCAGATTGACCGATTATTCCAAGCCCTGCCAAATCCTCCTTCGCAACATGTTATTATTGAGCCCCATCCCGATGTCCTTCGATACATGAAAGACAATGGGTGGGATCAGAAACCAGGAGTCAAGATTTTCGAAGGGAAATGGCAAGATTTTGTCGAAGGAGAAGAGTTGCTCGCTCTCGGCGGGTTCGACGTCGTCTACACCGACACGTTCTCCGAGAACTACCAGGATCTACACAAGTTTTTTGACCACCTACCTAATCTACTTTCTGGGCCTAATGCTAGATTCAGCTTCTTCAACGGTCTCGGGGCTACGAGTAAGTCGCTCAGTTTGACGAAACGGCCACAGAGACTGATACGCATGAAAGATCCTTTGTTCTACGATGTATATACCTACATTGCCGAGCATCACCTTTCTGACATAGGCCTCGACGTGCAATGGTCGGAAGTGGATGTGCGACCTAAGAAATACGGGGAACGATGGGGAAAGAGCAGAGAATATTTTACTGTCCCTATATATCGCCTTCCAATAGCATACCTCTCGGGTTTACCCCGGTAGTTACCATAGGACTAATCAGGTCGATCGCGCAATAAATTTGAAATTCCTGGGGATCGCTGAGGGGCTATTTGAGTAGAGCGCCCGCTACTGTTGTTGTGGTCTTCTCATCATTACATCATGAATCATTACCCAGCGGTCTCGCTTAGTTCACCTTCACATTGGCCTTCGCGCACTCCCTCGACGGCTATGACAATTTACAGCTTGTACATTTTCGACCGGTATGTCTTTATCATGCTCAATGATCCTGGAAAGCATCCAAATCAAAACCAGTCATTGCACTTGCGTCTACTATCAGGATTGGCACCGCACCAAGCGCCCCAAGCCCGCCGTCGAGGGGAGCATCCTCCCGGCTGTTTCCCAAGTCATTTCACCCGTGGCGATATCGGATACAGCAACCGTAAACGCGTCAACCTTTAATAATAGTCCACGGAACACCCTCTCGTCATCGACCGGCATTGTCATCGCGACGAATGAGAGCGTTGCTCGCTCTACGCCACCTCTGCCTCCACCATCTTCAACCACCCTCGTTCAGCAGCAGCAGGGGGCATCGTCCGCAGGTCTTCCGTTCGACGAGGAAGCCAAATTGGTGTACGGTGTGGTCCTCTCATTGAGGAATATGGTCAAGAAGCTATCGGGACGGTATGTACCAGCTCCATTTCAAAGTGGTTTTTCTTAGGAGCTAATACTACGATAAGGGACGAATCCTTCACGAGCTATCGGACATCTACATATAGATTACACCTCTACGAAACGATCTCAGGCTACAAGTTTGTGATGCTGACCGACCCCAAGACAGATTATCTCCGCTTCGTCCTACGGCAGATATATGCAGGTCCTTTCATTGAATACGTTGTGCGGAACCCTTTGGTGAAGATGGACTCCAAAGAATATGGTATTGACAATGAATATTTTCGTACGAGTGTTGATAGGCTTGTTCGAGGGCTGTCTGTATTTGCATAATCATAAGGCGATTAAAGACCAACGATCGAGGTCTCAGGTTGATTAACATTGATTTTTGACATGCAACGTGTAGTCTATATCCCGGGGACTTAGTATGCAAATAAGACAGGGACCAATGGGACATGTCGGAGGCATAAATGTAGTTCCAAATTATCATAAAAATCCAACGGCCAGAAGTAAAGGATAAGCGAAGCTAGATCAGTTCGAGTTCATAGTTCGCTCGTCCTGCTGTTTCTCGAATTGTTGTCTCAATACTGTCATTAGCGACTTCTTCATCTCCCGTTCAGGTGCACACTCTCCCTTCTCGTCTGGATCGGCGGCGACAGCTTCATCGAGCGCGAGTTTGGTCTCTCCCAGTTTCAGCATATCTTCTTCAATCGTCCCGCGGGAGATCAACTTGATAACTTCGACGTCCCGTTTCTGACCAATGCGATATGCGCGATCCTGAGCCTGCTTGTCGTTATGAGGATTGAAGTCTTGGTCGAACCTGAAGGTGCGGTTAGCTGCTTGTACGGTTCTACGCTAGAAGTACTCACATAATGACTACCGACGCTGCTGTCAGATTGATCCCCATACCGCCGGCCTTGGTCGACAAAAGGAAGATAGGAATCTTAGGGTCTTCTGTGAACTCATCGACCAGTGTTTGTCGGATGTCCACTGCCGTACTACCCGTCAGAACAAGAAAGCGGATTTTCTTGTATGTGAATATGGCTTGCAGGATATCCAGGATTTGGGTGAACTAGAATATTTGTCAGCTTTGTACATAAAAAAAGAATATCGGCGATAAACTAACCTGAGAGAAAATCAGAACTTTCCTGTCTTCTCTCCTATACCTTTCTAGGAGGTTGAGAAGCACCTTGACTTTGCCGGCCTCGAGGTAACAATCATCAACTTGTAAATACTTCTTCGTAGACTGCGACCACAGTTAGGATATGTCCAAATTGATACAGCCTATAGTCGTACCTTGTAGGTCTTACAAAAGGCCTGAAGTTCTGCGTCTGTCATCACCGACATGTCTTCTTTGACCAAATCATACAGAGCACCGCGCTTCTTGAAGTCTGGTTCCTTCAAGAGCTGTTTCGTAATGCTTGACAGTATGTCATCTGTGAACCTCTTTCTGAATAACATCGGGTGTGAAGCAGCCTTGCGAAGATCCATAAGGACATTAGAACTGTTCTCCGTGTAGACCTTTTCTTTCGCCTTGCCATTCAACTTCGCGGGCTTCTTGTCTCCGCCGCTGCTGTCTGTTGCTAAGTCTTTGTCCTCCAACTCCATGATGGTACGTCTTGAACGGCGCAGGGCATCGGTATAGATCGATTTCTGCAACTCAGTCATTTCACACCATTCAATACGTTCCGTCTTCTGGGGTAGATCCTGTAACACTTGATCCTTCCGACGCCGTAGGACAAACGGCGTCATCATTTTCTTGGCCCGGGACACTCTTTCCTGAGAAAGCAACGAAATTTTGGAGTCGCCTTTGACCTTGAAAATCGCTCGCATCTCGCCCATTGTGTCAGCAAACTGCTCCGGAAGGATGAAATTCATTAGAGACTGCGGCGCGCCATTAGATTGCAGCTGATGCTAGTACAGCGCCTTTACGTACCACCAGCTCCTGTAAGTTGTTTTGCAACGGTGTGCCCGTCAAAAGGAGCCGCCATCGGGAGCCAAATTTGAGCAGTGATTGATACCGTTGGGACTGGAAGTTCTTTAAAACGTGGCCTTCGTCGTATATGCAACACTAATCCGAGTTAGGATGTGACAGATGCCTGAGGGGTGGCTACACCACTTACATTCCAATTGATTTTCCGGAAAAATTTTCGATCTCTGTCATCACCTTGCGCCAGCGTGTATGTCGTTATCAGGACTTCCCACCCTTCATTACGCCCGTTATTACACATCTGGGTGCCCAGCAACGTTTCCCGAAGTTGGGGACGCTCTCCTTTTCCGGCATAGTAGGTTTGTATAGATATCGAGGGTGCAAAACGAGCGAACTCGCGACACCAGTTCTCTAAAGTGGACGAACTGAACCGGTTTCAGGGTCTCAAAACATGGTTGCAATCAGGCAGATGCAAGACTTACGGAACAACGACTAGGTGAGGGCCTTTGTTGCCCTTTTCCTTCAGATGGGCAAGAAAGCTGATGACCTGAACTGTTTTCCCCAAACCTATCCGATCATGAGCGGGGTGGACAACCTAAGAAGATAAGCAACATACCCATTTCGTCGGCGAGGATACAGCTGAGATTATTATGATATAAGAGGTTAAGCCAGTTTACTCCGAGAAGTTGATATTCCTTTAGTTTGACGTCCATAGATAAATTTGATGGCTGTACAGTGAGGTGGTCTTGAGATTTCTGAGGCTTTATGTTTGTAATGGACCTTAGGCTGATTGAACCATCCTGGACATCATCCGCCAAAGTTGCCAAGGGATCCAATTTTCCTTTGCCTTTGTTGAGGGGTGTTGGTATACTCCAGGTTGCGATGGAGGCGCGTAGATGGGCTCCGATACCTTCGCATTCTTCCAGCATTGTGTCCACAGCACCATATCCTTTGAAAATCTCGATGCATTCCTCGAATAGGCGCGGGCTAATGCCTGCGGGTCCAGCTTTTTTCTTCCCTTGACCAAGTTTCACGTTGAGGTCGCTGACGGTGTGGAAGGGTCGCAGTTTGATTATAGTATTAGCCTGCTCAGCCGTACACCCTTTGACACGGTCAGAATTTGGACTTGAACTAAAGGTTAGTGCATACCGGTCAGCTCCTGTATTCCCTCGCAACTTGTCTTGTTGAGATAGTCTAGTGCCCGAACTTCTTGGCTATTCTCGACCCTTTCACATTTTTGTGCCTTGTTATCTTCATCACCATCTTCTGCCTCTGCTTCAGAGTCTGAATCAATGACCATCTTCTTAAGACGCTTTCGGCGGCCGGGTGCAATAACAGGAGTGGTTGGAGTCTGCGACGTGTCGAGGGAGGATGCGACTTCATTCCTCGGCGTGCTTGGGATCTTGGTCTCGAGCACTATGCGGTTGGCATAGATCATCGACTTTTTGCCTTTCTCTTTCACCGCCATCTTTTGAGCACGAGTGGCCTCTTCGACTTCTCTCACACGTCCCACATCTTCCTTCTCCGCTTTCTCCGGACTAGAGGAAGAGGGTGACCACATAGGATCTGACATTAAAGCAGTCGCTCGCTGAAAATTGCACCCGGATTGTTTCCATGCGGCTCGCACGCGAGTTGGAGATTCCCCTGGCATGGTCATATCAAATTTAACGAAATCGGGGTCGGTGAAGGGGTTTATAGGGGTATCGGTGGATGAAGCAGGTTTGCGGAAGATACGCATATTTGAGCCTCCCAGACGTGAAATATCGGGTAGTGAATCTTCAGATGATATTGAGAGCGCATCGGAAACTGTCCGCGGCCTTGGGCTAGGGCGTTGTGGTTCAACAGGAGGGGGAGGTGACATTGATGTCGCGTCCTCTGGACGACCGCGGTTGAGGCGCTTACGAGGAGGGCCTTCGGCTTGAGAAACATCGCGAGGGCTCTCTGTGCTGGACCATTGACGGCGAGTCGACGCGTGAAAACCTGTGTTGGTAGATAGAAACCCGCTCGGGGCACTCAGAGGATCCGCCGCCATGAATGACATGTTCGGTGTCCACACCCTTTGCTGCGTGCCACTGTGAGGAAGCGCCACGTCATTTCCTCTGCGATAGCCATATGGTTCATAAGGTCGCTGGACTTCATCCTGGTTAAGCGGACTGGAATTAGGAACAAGGACATTGCCGGGGGAGGAAGGGGTAGTGGGAAAGAATCTTGAAGTGATTGTTCCATCGCGAGACTGAGCGGGGGGTGGGTTGGCATTGGCATGTTGAGTGGAGGCGGACAATGTGGCACTCTGCCGAGCTGCTTGCTTGCTTTTATTGAATCGTAGTTGTTCTAGGGCAGCTTTCTAGTCACCGAATGCGGAAATTTTGTCAGAAAATCATTAAAAAAAATGGACAACAATTCCGACCTTGTTGGCTGCGGCCTGTACATCGGAGGACATCTATAATGCTAACAACGTCCACAGTTTCGTCGTTGTCGTTGTCGTAAAGGACACAGGGGAATGAAAGAGATGCAAGTGGTGCCAAGTGATGGCGAGCGCTGGACCAACGGAGTTGTGGAGTTGTGTATGGCAAGAAAGAACCTTGCCAGCCGTGCATGTTAAGCTTCTTACGTCGGAGTCGAAAAAGGTGGCAAAAGTAGGTCTATTAAATCGTTCGTGCATAATATGCATTCTATATAGATGGGAGAACACAATAAATCATGTCTAACAGACGTTGGGACAGGAAGGATGTTGTAGATGACGCTTGGGAGGACCCAAGCATGAATTAGAGGGACGACGTTGAGGTTCGGCACGCTCAATGTCACAAAGGGGTACAACTGCACGCGACCACAAAGTATGCTGGGTTTGGGTATACATGTATATATCTCTCTTTGATAACTACGAGGGGAACAAAGTCAAGTGGATGAAAATAGTTAGCGTAAACGCGACCACTTGAAGATTTACCACATTTAATAGTAGCCAACAGTCTAACGGTGCTCGCCAGAGCACAGGAAAACTGTCGATGAACATAACATCAGGTGCGACACAATGGCAAATAATAAACCAGTCCGCCAGTGTTGGTCCCCAATGTCAATGACAGAAAGAAACAAGGGCAGCAATAAGGAATGTAAGAGGACTCCGGCTGATGATACCATAGCCCGAATCCCCTGACCTCGCAGCATTTAAAGAGAGCCCGCCAGCTTTCGACCAAGGAATGTCAGGGCTGTCAAGTGGCTGAAACTTCAGAAAATCGTAGTCATCTCAACACCAGGAAATTACGCAGACGCGGTTGCCCAAGTCGAAGAGGTCCAGTACGATGGGTCGGTCGCACAGCGACACGGAGAATATGTAGGTCTGTTGACTCTCCTGTG
The DNA here is from genome assembly GCA_015584085.1 of Macrolepiota fuliginosa MF-IS2. Lineage (NCBI taxonomy): Eukaryota > Fungi > Basidiomycota > Agaricomycetes > Agaricales > Agaricaceae > Macrolepiota > Macrolepiota fuliginosa. Next base: position 68,636 of record MU151105.1, on the reverse strand, counting down.
CAAAGCCTGAATCTTCCAAGTACAAAACCGGATGCCTACGCGAAAGATAGTTGATGAAGTGAAGTTCCTAGTTGGGTAATGGCGTGATCTAACCTTCAATGCCACTTCTGCTGCCGTAAAGAGCTTCCGGGCCTTGAGAAACTGAACCAAATGCCAGAGTAAAACTCGATAATAATAAAAAGCCCCCAATTTGAGTGGCAAATGAACCACGGGCGCTACCGCCCCATAACCTGAAAGATCAGTAGTAGAAGAAGACACCATATCACGAACGATTGATTCGGATGCACTGAAGAAGAGGAGGTTGGGGGAAGGCGCGGATAGCACCCTACAGCACTGGGTGATGATGGTGCTAGGACAACAGCTCTGTCACAGCCAGCCAGCGCTGATGTGACGAGTCACGACCTTCCATATCTCTTTATCACGTGACACGCGCACAGCTTCTGATCGGATCCCCTCAAGCCACAGTCCGCAGCTGCCAGCCACCTCATCCTCCTCTCGTACAGCCGCTCTTACTCGAAGATGCTGTTAGGCTTTTTCGACATAATTGTTCTCTTTCTTTCTATAGGAATCAGCTTACTCATAGTTGTTCCTTTGACCGGTGTGCTGGTCAGGTTCCGAGCAAACTACAACCCCAAAGCACTCCAACTCGATGCAGAAGGAGGCGCTGCCCCCCACACAGGCCCAGTAATAAACTCCTACTTCTCAATGATGACTAGAGTCTGGAGACTAGAGGTGTGCCATTCGGCTCGTAATCTCGTGATTCTGTTGACTTACTTATTCACAGGGTATTTCTGGCTTGTACAAAGGTTTAAGTGCGTTCGATAATCAATCTTCAGAGTCACCGCCTTTTTCAACGCTCTATAGTGCCCACTGCTATCAGTACATTCTCTGTAACTATTCTGTTACTGATCTTCATGGAAACCCCGAAACCTCGACACGGCCGCTATAGAGCACCGGAAGCGAGTCTCCTGGTACGTCTACTTGATTAAAATTGATTCCTCAAGTTCTCATGCGCATCAGGGGACGTTTGCTTACAGTATTGGCATGATGCTCGTTGCACTTCCTACAGCCGTTATTACATACAGGTAAGAATCCACCGACAAAGTGCCACCTTGTGTCTAATAGGAAACATATAGGTCAATCACAACTCCCCACAAGTTGGGATACCTCGAACTCTCGAAGTCTCTTCGGGTTCTTTTGACTCCAACGGAGAGGAAGAAACCATGGATCTTGTACCTGACACCAGGATTATTGGCCGCTGAAGTGCTTCACATTATCATTGTCATCCTCATATTGAGTCCACTTCACCGACTCCTCCTGCCAGCTGTCGTCAACCCGGAACTTGATCCCACCGACATATCTGTCTGGAAAGCCGCTGTCTACTTCGTCATCCTCGCCTTCGCTACCATTATTGTTGCACCTCTAGAAGTGATTGCCACTCGTCTAGCCATCCAACGCAACCACGCATCTTCCGAATACAACTCTGTCGCACAAGAAGTTGAAGGTGATGGAGAGGAGACCGTCGAATACTCTGGGACAGATGAAGACGTCATTGGGTATGACATGATTTTGCATGATTCCTGAACCCGAACCTGACCCACCCCCTTAGCTTGAGACACGAAGGAGATCCATATACCGGGCTTGTGGACTGCGCCAAACGCATCGTTGATGAGGAAGGCATAATGACCCTCTATCGCGCATGGTGGGTAACCCTGTTGGGTGGCCTGGCTAGTGCCTTCACGTGAATCTTGCGTGTATGTCTTGCCCCTAGTCTGTTTTCTGTTCTCTGTTATCGCTACAAATTTATATGCATCAGTGATGTTGGATGTATTTTCTGTACACCTCATCTAGATCTTTTCTATCCGCCATTGAATCTCGTGTCAATCATGTGCACTATTGAAGCCGCACTAGAGTCCATTATTGGTTCTGCCGACAAGATCTTGAGACTTTGACAACCTTTGTGTTCCGCAGGAATGTGCGGCAGTTTCGACGCCACAAAACCATTTATTATATTTGAAGGTAACTTCGACCACTGGTAGTCATTCAAGGGTAGCAACATGTGTAGTTCAATAGCCAATAAACAGACACTGCCTGACATTGATACCAGTGTGGGACATTTGGCATAGGTACTAAATTGTATTTCAAGCTTACTTATTTGCTATCCGTTGTGCCCCATACGGCCAATCACCAGGTAGTTGACTCCGGTCAGAAGGACTTAAATAACCTTACTAGTGGCGGAAGAAGCAAACGTCAACTTGAACTAGTGACTTTTCATGAGTCCCGGCACTGTTCAGCACTGCTGTCTAAAATATAGCCGTAAAGGGTTTTAACGTGGCTCATCTGGCATTTCACGGACCTGTGTTGAGATGACGTTGAGATGACCTCGGTTGTCTTGCGCCAGGGATAACAAGTACCAACAACAGAGGTTCAAGCGGAAAATATGCAGCATGACGGGCGCAGATTACGGGGGAGGGCTTGTGCTTTGTATAAGCCATAGCTTCCAAGAACGCCGAATGTTGGACCTTTGAACCTCTCAGGTTCAACGCGCGATACTCAACCGCGGTTGAGACATAAATGACATTGACCTACCGACGTCGCTGGAAATTACCTTATCATCAATGGCCTTGTTAATTCATATTTTATGCCCACCTAATAGCTTTCGGCGTCGAAAGTCGTTATCGGTTTATCTGGCACTGTACTTACTGAAGTACCTGTTGACACTAGGATGGTGCGCGCCATTCGGCATCAGAAGATGAGTTGACGAGACTCGCCTTCTGAATCGCGATGTATATCCATTAGTCCAAGCGGCATTGATTGCTTTTTAGTGGACGCGCTCACGCCATATCATTACTAGTCAACCTAACATAACTTGTCTTGGGAGACAGAACAATGGAATATGATGCCGAACGCACCTCCCTGGTTCGAATATGGATTATCCAGGGTCTAACTAGATGCTCGAGTTGGAGGGTAGTATACGCACCCACAAAACGGCCCTCGGTTTTAACAAACAACGCCTTAAAAGCACTGTCAACGATCTATTAGTGCGAACGACGATCGACTTGAGCTCTCAGCCCTGGCCCACGGTCCGTGGACTAACCAGCTCACTGGCACGTGGCGGAGGTTTGGTTCATACGGAGCGGTTCAATCCACGAGGCCTGTCAACTCAGGTCAGATATCCGCCGTTCACCCGAATTGCCGGATGATAGATGGGCGTGTACAAGAGCATGTCACCGTTCCTTCGGCCAAGCAAGATGCTGGTGTGATGATGGGGGTGATGAAGGACTTGGTAGCACCCTTGTCTCGTTGCACTTGGCGGGAGGCCTTGTGTCTAACTAGCCGCACTCTTATACTCAATACCCCCAACCTCGAATGGATCTCATTTATGGCTTTATGCTTCTTCCCCGAGGTTCCGGCGATAGTAATGTCAGCCCAGGAGATCTGACATTACGGAAGGCGGGAGATAAGTCAATTCTTGCTGCCTTCTCACGAGTTGTTGAGGATCCATGCGCGTCATGATCTAGCCTTTCAAGTTCCCGATATCTTGGTAGGTTACAGTACTCGGTTTTCTCTCGGCTCCCTACCCTGAATGTCATTGTAGGCAACGAACCGACTTCCTTCGATCTACCAGATCGTTCAATAGACCTTCCTAATTCAAAGCTGCCAAGCCTTTCTGTTGCTACAAATACTTGTACTTCCCAAAACACACCCCTCCACAACTCCGGCCAGGAAGACTTCACTTTAATCATCATGTCCTCTGATACTCTCGCCACGCGTAAGAAACGACCTGCCCCCGACTCCCCCGCCGCCCCCGAAGGTGACCACCGTAAAAGGTACCTGATCCATTAGCTCACGAAAATCCAGTGTTAACATTCACCACCGTCCTAGGCGTCGGAACCGGACAACCCAATCGTGCCTCAATTGCCATACTTCCAAACGCATGGTAATTATCTCGTTGCTCATGAACCGAATTACGAAGCTCAACCACGTTACCAGTGTGATAGGAAGAGACCTGCTTGCGCCCGTTGCACGCAGCTGGGACTGGTAAGGCTACTGCATCCCCCAACGCTATATGACATGATGAATAACCGAGACGTCAGACTGGTCTCTGTGTCTATGAGGTTGATGATCCTAATCAACGCTCTGATACCCAAGATGAAAGTGCAAGATTATTAAAACGAGTGGCCGAGCTTGAGGGCGTGATTCGAGAGGTACAAAGTCATTATTTTTTCTCTATCAGACACTTATCGTGTATAGTTAAAGAACAAGCCTCATCCCAGATGGGTGCAGGGAACTAATGGTCCCACTACCGACCTCGAGAAGTGGACTACGCGCACTCACCCCCAGGCGGCCAGCGAAGGAGGTCAGGATCAGGCGAACTCCAACGCTCCTTCACCACCCAGTTCTCTTTCAGAAAAGAGTGAACTATCGTCGCCGAGGACCCGTGCACCATTACTAGCGAATGGGTACCTTCCAACAATATCTCTGAACACTGGCAACAGACGGTCGTCTCGGACTGCATTATCATCACCCCAAAGCACACCCTCGCCAACACTAATCACACCTACCGACGAGTTTGCACGGTCACACATCTCTGTGGCTGTCTCGCCTGATGTTTCTCAGGAATATGACCTGTCCTCGATGTTCCTTACGTATCCAGAATTTATGGGATGTGAAGCCGGTAGTTTCGGGACGCTGAACAAAGAGAGTGAACCCTGTTTCCTAAAACCAAACATGGGCCACTGCGGGTGCCCCCACGAGGCACCCAGTTACAACGTGCTCCTCGAGCTTTCCTTGCGTCTCAGGAGAGCTGCAGACGTTCTTTCTCGCTCAGCCAGCCATCAACTGGGTCACCGATGTTCCTTACATCAACGGATAGCCGAATTAGATGTTCTCACTACGTATGTTTCCATTTTTTCTTCACGTCCACGTTCTAAAATTAATTTCGAACGGCAGCAATGCTCTCGGAAGTGTCTCCACCCTACCAGAAGACCTGCCAGCTGCCATGATCTCGCGCTCGGATGGAACCCAGTCTCTTGGCAACTCCGTTCAACTTCATTCTTCTCAGTCGTTCGCACATCCGTGTCGGACGACTATCTCACCCGAATCCCTCCAGAGTTTACGTTCATGGGACTTGTTGTCCTCTGTTTCAGGTTCACCTCCATCCTGCGAAGATCCCTTCATGACTTGGGAACCCCCCCGTCGACCATAAGGATGATCGAGTGGGGCTGCCGTGTAGCATTTTCGTGTAATTTATTGTATTTCCTCTGTAAACCATTGTAGAATTCATTCCCTTCCCTAGTATCAGCACGTACAGTTTGTGTATCTTTGTTTCTATACATTCGGTAGTGAATCATGCTCTGGCAGTCGCCATAGAGGGGAGGGGCATGCATGTCAACATTATTGTAGCTGGTCGGTAGTGACTTCGACGATTATTTCCTTTGATACCCAGCAAATATAGATTGGCCAATTCAGGCTAACATCATGTATAATTAAATGACCGGAATTTACCGTGATGATCTTCCGGATCTCCGAAAATATCATCCCCACCGAGGAAAACATTCAGTCTTGGCGTGGATATGTCGGCGTCAGTTCCTATTTATAACTCGAGCCAGAAGTTGATGTCCTGTTGGATGTGGAAAATGCACTTTCCCCCCAAAAAATGACGTCTGAAGGGAAGATGAAAGCTACTCATTTACGAGAAGTTTTATTAAAGAAAATTCCTTGGTCCATATTCATTCCTCAGCACTGCCTTGTTAAAAAACTAAACCTACCTCAGTTAAGCTTTTGAACGTCAAACACAGGAAGCTCGTTTCGAACCATTACCAGATGCTTGTTACATGATGTGCCCCATGCAGGTGAAAAGTCACTGGAGTGGGTACTTTGCCGCGATTCACATCATCCTTAAGCTACTCAGCCGGGCGGTTCTCTCGATGGTGGGACACAATTGTAGCGGCATCTAGCGTATCATCCTGACATAAGTGGACTGACGGAATATGGGGGGCGGGGGAGGGGAACAAAGCAAATTCGAATGCCGAGCCGCCGCCGCATGTATCGGCCTCAAGTAGACAGCGAACTCGTGCCGATCACGGAGACCTCGCTGGACTTCCGGTTGGATGTGGAAAGGTCAATCGATGTTTTTGGGGGCGACCCTTTCCAAAGACATGAAAATTACAAAGAAAGAATACGTGGAAAAGGGCACAAATGTCGGTTCCGAGTATACAGACCAAGAACACCTTCTCATTGGATATGAAAGCCAAACGACATGTTCGGGAAGATAAAGTTAGGTGGAGAAGGTCAGAAGCGTTGCAAGTATTCGAGGCGGAGTTTCAAATGTGCTTATGTAACTACGACTCCGCTCGGTCAGCATCCCTCCATCCCATCCAAGGTTGAAAGTCACCTACCAGAAGATAATATCCCGATCTCTGTTAAGTGTCAGAAGTACAACAACATGGCATCCCATTTGGTGCGTCTCTTGTATCTAGGTGCTCTCCTACTCTTCTAACTTCGGTTCAGGCAAACATTTTTGGCACGGAGCAAGATCGTGTCAACTGTTCGTTTTACTACAAGGCATGTTGCGTTCTCATATGTTTTCCAATAGACACTCAATTCTTGCTATTAGATTGGCGCGTGCAGACATGGGGATCGCTGTTCTCGCAAGCATATCAAACCACCATTCTCACAGACGATTCTCCTTCCCAACGTGTACCATAACCCTGCACATGATCCTGTTTGCAAGTTATCAGAGAAGGAATTGCAAGAAGGATTTGACGCCGTATACGAGGACTTGTATTGTGAGCTTGCAAAGTTTGGTCATCTTTTGGAGCTCCATGTGCGTCTCATGTCAAATGCATCTCAACGAGCCGGTTCTGACATCCAGCTCAGGTATGTGACAATGTTGGAGACCATTTAATTGGCAATGTTTATGCGCGCTATGAGTGGGAAACGGAGGCTCAGGCAGCAGTAGACAGCTGCAATGAACGTTGGTATGCAGGTGAGTTTTTCCTTGTCATACTATTTTCGGCTCCAAATAACCAATGGTGTATTCAGGACGACCATTGTATGCCGAGCTATCACCTGTAACCGACTTCCGTGAAGCCTGTTGTCGTCAAAACGAAAATGGCGAGTGTAACCGCGGAGGTTTTTGCAATTTCATGCATCTCCGGAATGCATCTCCAGAACTCGTGCGTCAATTACGGCACGGACAGCGGCTTGAACGGAAATTGCATCCTCCTCAGCAACAAGGTGGCGGTGGCTGGGAGCCAAGCAAGCGCAACCGGAGTGCTAGTCCGCCATCTCGTCGAGGTCGTGACGGTGAAGATAGATGGTCGAGGAAACGAGACTAGAGCCTGATATTTCCAATTATGTACCTCCTGTTGTGTGCCAATATTTATATCATTTTCTTCTCATTTTCTGTTTTCAGATAAGTAGACAATGAGTTCTATTATCTTGGTTATGGCATGCCGTCTAGCTTAAATAAGCCAGCCCACATAGTCCCCGCGTTTGCCGTACTGAAGTAACTGGGGCCATTGTACAATAAACCTGGGTTTTCCAGAAACCTCGGTGAGGTAAAACGCCATCCCTGGGACTGGAACTCACCTGTCAACCAGAGGTCGAAGCAGTCGACCCGATGCGGACAACGAGTGTACACGCGCAAATGATTCAACATAAATAACGCGTGGCGAAGGCAATCCGAGGAACTAGGCAGAAATGGTTAGTACATCGGCCGGAAGTGGGAGACAGGACGCACTCTATTAAAGATGACTGCGATGCATAAAGTAGTGCAGGTGCCGGGTCCATTCAGAATAAGCACGTCTGTCAGCATTTTAGTCTGTGTCCGAAGCGAGAAAGCAGGTTCGATAGTGAGGTAATAAATGCAGGCGAGAAGCGACCAAAGTGTGGAGAGTGGCGTCGAGAAGAGTGACTGGTGGACTCGGCGTGCCCTTGGAATTGTGATAATGATATATTCATGCCCTGATTTCGGAGACTGAGGCTGTGTGGTCAAATGAAGTCAAGGCGAAGAGGCGAGAGGTCGGACAGACCTCATGAGATGAATATTTGGCTTGTTCTAGCGCAATGGCCTTCTGAGCACTCAAATGATCGCCTTCGCTGACGATGTATCTTCTTGGGGTATAACGTGTAAAGTCAAGAGATGACAGAAGATGTAGCGCTTCGCTGGTATGTCCTCCTATTCGGCAGATGAAGCCACCGTGGAGTTCAGATGACAATAAACAGAATTACCTGAACCAAGGAAGACCGCAAGACTGCGGGTGGGCGGTGATGAGCCTTCAAGATATAAACATGGCCTTCGTTTCAGTACGACATATAGACGATAGGAGCACAGCGCCAGCAGGAGGGTGACGGCAATCGAAGTTATTGGGTTCGGGGCGTTCATTCTCGTTTCCGGTTCAATCATTCGAACAGTCCCTCAGCTGTCAAAGAGCCCATGATGAGACAGTTAGGTCGGAGTTGAAATGGACTGACCACAAACCAAGTCGAATATTGCGAGCTAGCGCGGGTGCCAGTGTGTGTGACTGTGGTGGACAATGGACATGGAGGAGCAGAACATGATATAATGGTGCTATGTGCTCTGTAGGAATCTGATGCTGCACGTGAGCGTCGCGCCAGTGAGGATTGCCGGTGTGGCAACGCGTCGAGATGATCACGTCTACCATCAACCACTGTAGGTCACTCAAGAAATCTGGGGAAGGAGTTCACTTTTCAGACATCGCAACACACTGTCCTGGTTAAGCAACCAATTGCCCTTTCTCAAAAGGAATGTCTTCTGTTTTCCAGGTGGATGCACAAACAGCGACCAATCTACGAAGAGCTGCCAAAGAGTGTTCTGAACGAGGACTAGTAGTTGCTGCAAAATGGTGCGCTTTTCCTGGTCCTGTGGCACATCATCTCAGGTATATTACCAGGGCTTCAGAACTTCTGCTCGCTCTCCCATTTGCAAAACGCAGGTCCACCAGCATCTCTCAACAGGTGCTTAACTTTTCAACATCAACACCGGCGCGGGAAAAATCCCTCGGACCTACCGCATTCCCTGATGTTCCTTCTCCGCTTTCAGTCCAAGCTACAACCCAAAACTCTGAGTTGCCCGCGGTCACACCCTCCCATCACCCTGATGCTCCGAAGCTTTATGAGCATCCTGCCGATGCGAGAGTACTAGAAAACGAACTCGAGGATAAGGACATTGATCTGTTGGATGCGGCCCGTGCTTTCATTGAATCAAGGGAATTTTCACGCGCCATCCATGTCCTCAAAGATGGCAGGAGTGCCAAAGCACGATTCGTCAGGGTTTACAGCACATTCATGGTGAGGACCTTGATAGTGGAACCACATCAGTCAAATCCCTGATGTTATTTCCTTGTAGGCCAGCGAAAAGAAGGCTATGCGGGACTGGCATAAATTAGATAGTAGGTCGTCCGTGTTTCTAGGACGGGAACCCATGATCTCAAGTGGCTCAGACAATCGACTTCAGCCACCGGTCCCAGTAAACAATTCTCTGGGTGGGCTTCTGGACGAGGTCCAAGATGCCGGAGACCCGTGGTTATTATTTTTGTATGAGCATCCTGTCTCTGATTACTTGTCCTTCTGATATACGACAGAAAAGCACTCTTTCTCTCGCGGCTTTCACGCCGGGAGGAAGCGATCGAATGTGCTCTCCTGTCAATCTCCGGCTTTCCTTGGAACTGGTCCTGCTGGACGCTGCTGGGAAGTTGCATCAGTGATGGGGAAGAGGTAACCAAAATCGTCTTCTTTTGCTAGATTGTCCCGAGTAATCTGTTGTAGTTGTCCTCCTTGCTCCAGTTGGTACCATTGCTGCCGACCCACCCCCTGGTGCATATGTTTCAGGTCAAAACCCTCAGCGAACTTCATCAGCCGACAGAAAACGAGCTGGCCCTTTGCGACCGCCTCCTAAGCCAAGAATTTTTCCCGGGTAGCGTATGGCTGATGAGCCTCCGCGCCTGCGTCCTTTACCATTTGCATGGTCAGTTTCTCATATTAAACACCTTTCTTTTACGTCTGGGAACTTTTTCTTCGCTACAGAATTCGGACAAGCTGAGCAACAGTTCGAGAAGATTCTTGTCATCGATCCCTACCGGATTGATGACATTGATATCTATTCGAACATTCTCTATGTAACTGATAACAGGCTCAAACTGTCACGACTTGCCCACGAATTCTTGGCATTGGAGAAGGATCGGCCAGAGATCTGTTGTCTTGTTGGTGAGTCAGCCGAGGGCCGTTGCTCCGGCTTAGGGTTGATTGTTGTGTGTAGGAAATCACTATTCGCTCCGGGCTGAACATGAGAAAGCCGTCAAATATTTCCGAAGAGCCACACAACTTGACCGAACATATCTTTCAGCGTGGACACTGATGGGACACGAATACGTCGAAATGAAAAACTCACATGCTGCCATTGAGGCATACCGCCGAGCTGTTGGTAGGGGCGCTTCGTCATCCCCGTTTGACTCCCTTCTCACCAGTAGTGCAGATGTAAACCGCAAAGATTACAGGGCATGGTATGGTCTTGGTCAGGCCTATGAGTTGCTGAGCATGCACCATTATTCGCTTTATTATTATCAACGTGCAACAGCCTTAAGGTGTGAAGGCACCCACCTATCGTGGCAACACACTGATCACTTCTCATCGAGAAGACCCTACGATATCCGGTTATGGCAAGCCCAAGGTTTATGCTACGAGGAGATCGGACGGTACATCTTGTCTCTCGAATGTCCCACCTGCATTCTTGTTGATCCCTTCTATGGTCATTTCTAGACGGCGAGAAGCAATTGAATGCTACAAGCGGGCTCTCATCCCAGCAGATCCCCACGAAATCAATATTAACCTGAAGTTGGCCACTCTGTATACGTCGCTGGATGATTTGGCCGAAGCTGTGGCTTACCACCGACGCGTCGTTGAAGTTTGCCAAGCTGATCGTTGAGTAACACGTATGTTGTGACGCCTTGGCATAGAACTGATTGGCCCCTTTCCCAGTTCGGCCCATTCAGGAATATGCGAAGTCCTGCCTTCAAGTGGCGGAGTATCATTTACGAGTTGCTGGCGGAGATCTTTATCTGGCAAAGGAATATCTGGAGCGGGTGGCTAACAGTAATGCAGAGGACGTCATGAAAGCAACGGAATTGCTCAAGGTGGTGAAGTCTACTCTCCAGGCAAGGAGCCAAAACAATGGGACAGAACTGGGGGGCCAAACAGTGGCCCTACCCCTTGAACCGGATGGAGAAGTTTTGGAGGGGCTTGGTCCTGGGCCGCGCTAATCATACATTCTACCAAGCTTACTGGGCATCCTGTTAACAATCGTAGAATGATTTACTCGAGCCTTTCCTGCAAATTACTTGAGCCAAATATACCTACTTGATCACTAATTTCCATACTGGGTAGCCTGCCCTGAACTCAACCCAAGCTGTCGGTCACGGGCTTTCAGAGGACAAACCGTAACAAATCAAGCAGAAAATGTCGAAGACGTTCGGTCCTAGCTTCAATGTCCATACCTTCTCTACTGTGCCATATTCGCCTCAAGACACTTCGTATACACCCGGATTACAGAATACACAATTCTCCTGGTCCATTGCTGGTCCGTCGTCGACATTGACTCAGGCAGCAGGACCAATAACGCCACCAGCGAGCAATGGTGCTCCGCAACCGCCCCCACTCGTTTTACCACTAAAGGAACCTTTAAAAGTCAAGAAACGAACAGAAGAGGAGCTTGGACTGATCCATAAAACGTCCGAAAGGTATGTTCTGTTAGTACGGTGTCAACAGGTTAGGGGTTCATGAAACACTCAGGTTTTCTGCTCGTCTCGCACAGGACCACGATGTCATGCTACAACCTGATGTAGACACGCCTTTTGTTGATCATACTGACACCGTGCGGCGCCTGCTACCATACCACATATACCAACAGCCGCGCGAAGATCTTGAACTACTAAAGGGTCGAAAAGGGAAACAAAAAGCAACCAATGCCGACTTGGAGGACAATGAAGGTGACTACATTTATCCCTAATGATATATCGCAACGTTTCCAATTTTTTCTCCTTTGTCCCAGAGACGCGATTTGCGCTTGAATGCTATAAGCGTTATCATAAATTGTGCGGCCGGTTTCGGAAAGCTAAAATTCGAACGGCTTCTGTAAGGCAATTACTCCCTGATTCGTATAGATATGTCATTCATCTTTGGACCACAGCGCTTGGCTCCGGATGATCAAGCTTATGTCCTGGCTCAGGCTGTTCTGGAAGCGGATCGTGTTGACGCATCCCTACTTAGCAACGAGTTAAAGGTCGCTCGCGGCGAACTCGAACGGTTGGAACGTGAAAAACGCGCTGCTGCTGCTGCTGCTACCGCAACGACTGCAAGGATCCAATACACAGCTACACCGACAATATCAACTGTGCAAACCCAATACTATCGACCATACCCATACGCTTATACTCAGGCGTATGGAACGCCGATACCTCCTCCCACCACAAGTACCTTTCAAGTTAGTCCCCCTCCGCCTGCTATCAACTACAACCGTACGAATACCGCCATACCCGTCCAACTTCCAGTCGCATCTTTGCCTGCCTTGCATGCTCTCGGGATTCATCCCGTCCCTGCTAACTCGGTCACCGAAGGTCAACCACCACCTCCAGCAGTTTTGCGTGGTTCAACTGCGAATGGGACTATGCTTACGTTGGAGATCAACGTTTCTCTTCTTCAATCGGCACAAATGAGCGGACTAGCGATGGTTTTGAATTCATTGATGTCACGAACCAGTGGTACCAGCACCACGGGAGCTGGGCCCGGGTCCCCGAACACGCCGGCCGGAGGTACTCTTGGGACACCTTCGACTGGAAATCAACATGCTCTATCGGGATCTCCAGGTGGCGCTCCTCCGTCGACAGCCACCTCTTCGCTCCCATCCAATAACCCCCATGCAAATTAGGTATTTTATTGTCTACTGTCTGTAATAGATACACCGTTAGGAGTGCGAAGAATTTCCTATATCTTGTGCGAAATGCTGTTAACATGAGGTTGCAGTATCTGTTACGTCAATACAGTGGTGAGCTGAAGTCTTGACAAAAGTAGTTAGCTGTTGAAGATGAGGGTATGTTCTTGAGGCTGTACTGCGACTCTGCTTCGAAATGGAATGCTGTCAAGGCCCAGTATGTTGGGTCAGGCCAGGTCATCGATATGAATCATGATTGTGGCTTCGCTGTGATTTCGAAACCGTGCCAAGGTAGTCGATGAGTCGCGGCTCCAGGGCTTATGTATTTGAATTATTTGTTGGAAACAACCTACAAGTCACACGATGTTGGCGCCAATAGCGCGGCAAAATTTACTTTAACGGTCGACCTCGGCACCTCGAAGCATTCCTTAGCTTCCCCCACGCAGCCCACGCTAACGCCCTCTCGGGCGCTCTCTTATTCGGCTGGGGTTTTGCAAGTATTTCTGGGTGAGGATGCCCTCGTCAGACACGTCAAACCCGACGGGTTATTTTATTCCGCCATCACAAACGACGTGGCGCCGTGAACGATTACTCCATATCGGCAGCAGCTCAACTGTGCAGACTGCACCCGTTCAGAATGCAGACCAAGACAATAACGAAGAAGCCAGCGAGTTTTCCTTACCTGTGACCGTACCAGGCGAGACAATGTCTTTAGATCAACCAGACCGCAAGACTTCTTATGGCACGATGCCGACGCGAAGGTTATTCAATAAGCCTTCCCTTAGCTTCGCGTCCCGTCGGGGTTTATCACACCTTCCAGGGCTTCAGATCCTACGTCCAACTTCGCATCCAACCAGCCCTCTTGGGTCGCCAACCACTTCCACATACTCCTTGCTTAGGTCACAGCGCCCGATCTCCGCATATGATGCGACTTTGAAGGACGACAACGACAAGGGCGCGGACGCAAGGATTAACGGAGTTCGGGTGTGGTACTCATCCTTCACTTCTATCGACTGGCTTCATGATGCGATTAAAGACTCAGTCCGCTTTGCACGATTGAGAAGGCGACGCTCTATCCGTGCGAGAGTCCGACTACTTCTTGACAGGGGCTTAGGATGGTTGATCGTGACCCTGGTTGGTTTCCTTACTGCTCTAGTGGCCTTTTTGGTGGTTCGCGGCGAACAATGGTTATTCGATTTAAAGGAGGGTTATTGTAGTGATGCTTGGTGGAAATCAAGAAGGTTCTGTTGCTTTGGACTCGTACAAACAGGACGGCTTAAGGGCATCGAGGAGGCATGTCCAGCATGGCAAACTTGGTCGGAAACATTTTCACAGCAAAGGGGGACTGCAGAGCTAGTGGAATATATTTCTTACACTTCGATCGCTGTAAGTCCTTGTTTTCGTGTGCGCAATCACCAGCCTAACTTCGTGCAGCTTTTGCTTGCTAGCGTATCAAGTGTACTTACGCTTTATCTTACCAACTCAACCACCTTTACCACTCGCAAGGAGTCTGGAGTTCTAAAACCAGAATTCGCTGATCCTCGTACACCAGCTGACCCAAGCCTCACTCCAAAGCGGAAGGTCATGTACTACGTGAGCATTCTACAATCCATTTTTCCTTCGTGCTACTCACCATTATGAACCAGGCCGCTGGGAGTGGTATTCCAGAAATCAAAACGATACTCTCAGGTATACACCCTCAAGCTTTACTTGCGTCCCAAGACTTACCCTATCACGAGGTTTCGTCATTCACGGATATCTTGGCGGCCGAACCTTGTTCACAAAGGCCGTTGGACTAGCCCTTTCCGTTGCCTCTGGCCTTTCTTTGGGTAAAGAAGGTCCCTTCGTCCATATTGCTAGTTGCATTGGCAATATCATCAGTCGTATCAGTTGCAAATACGAAAACAACGAAGGTAGGCGACTTTTTCATTCTGGGATGCGAATGCTGACGCACCCAGCAAAACGACGTGAAATTCTAAGCGCTGCATGTGCTGCAGGAGTTGCTGTTGCGTTTGGAGCACCGATTGGTGGTACTTTATTCAGTCTCGAAGAAGTATCCTACTTCTTCCCTCCCAAGGTAAGGCATTCACTTTCCGGAGTGGCCCAGGCTGAAGAGCTTATGTGCGGTGTAGGTTATGTGGCGGAGGTATGGTGTCACCCGAAGGTTTTGGTTTCTCATATTTACGCTCCAACTAGCTTCTTCTGTGCGATGATTGCTGCCATCACACTCAAGATGTTAGATCCCTTCGGTACTGGAAAATTGGTGTTGTTTCAAGTGACCTATGACAAGGTGCATGCAACTAAAATACTATGAGACGGATACTTACGGAATTTTTAGGATTGGCACGCCATTGAACTACTGCCGTTTGTCTGCCTCGGGCTGTTTGGGGTAAGGTTGCCTCCTCGGTGATCGGTGTCCGCCTAATAATGGCTCATAGGGCGTATATGGCGCTTATTTCTCCAAACTCAATTATCACTGGAGCAAAAACGTGCGCAATAAGACTTGGCTCATTCGACATCCTCTCGCCGAGGTGTTCTTGGTATGTCTCCAGCTTCATCTCAAGCTCTTATGTGGACTGAATGGAGTTTATACATCAGATCACTCTGATTACAAGCATTTTCTGCTTCCTCAATCCATATACGCGCATAGGTGGAACGGAGCTGGTCTATAACCTATTCTCTGAATGCCAGCCTCATGGCAACAACCATTTCGGCTTATGCATAGTTGATCGAAGCTCCTTCGAACAAACTTGGCATGTATCTCGGGCGATTTTCGTAACAATGGTTGTGAAAGGATTGTTGACTGTGGTGACTTTTGGTATCAAACTTCCCGCTGGGATCTTCATCCCAACGTTGGGAGTTGGCGCATGTGCAGGCCGTATCCTTGGCGTTTGGATCCAATGGATGCAACATCAGAAGCCCGAAGTCGGTGGACGATTCCGATCATGCGGAGAAGAAGGGGACTGTGTGTGACATTTTCTCTCTACCGACCTTCCGGACTAAGTTGTTAACAGGTATTATTCCCGGCCTATACGCCATGGTAGGAGCAGCGGCGGCCTTGTCCGGCGTTACGGTACGCCTTCACTGACGTTTGCTTGTTGGCGGTTATTGAACCCGGCTAGCGGACCACTGTTTCCTTGGCAGTAATCATGTTCGAGTTAACCGACACACTGGTTTATGCTGTGCCCGTCATGCTTGCCGTTCTTGTCGCAAAAACCGTAGCAGACGCCCTCGAACCCAAGGGAATATATGACCTAGTCATTGAACTGAATCAACTTCCATATCTAGATTCGAAGCATGAGTACCTATGGGGTAACCTACAAATCAATGATGTGGTGAGCTTCTCATTTCTTGGCCTTGGCACTGGGTTAAGCAATATTTGGGCAGACATCCCAGGACGTGGATGTCATTAAACTCGACGAGAAGAATACCACTATGAGTTTGAGGGACAAACTTCTTGCTCTAAACATGTCAGGAAATGATGATGGAGGGTTCCCCATCTTGAGGAAGGACCGCAGTGACGAACTGCGTATGGTTGGATATATTGGCGCCAGCGAGCTTGAACATGCTTTGAGTAAGCCACCCCTATTCACCAGGAAGGTACATTGATTAAAGTTCGTGGTTCAGGTATAGTGGCAGACTCGGGCGCCGATGAAGAAATCCAGTTCGATAACACATGCACTCATGACTTGACATCGTCCTCTATCTCATCCCTTCTGGATGGTCATGTCCACACAAACTATTCCGCTGACCCCTTCGACTTCAGTATCTATATGGATCAGGTTCGTCTTTTATCCCCTCTCGGCTGCGATCTCTCACTCTCTCATGCGAATCACCTAGGCTCCACTAACCATCTCGTCGAACTCACCAATGGAGCTACTTCACCAGTTTTTCGTAAAACTCGGGGCTCGTTACGTCGTTATTACCGACATTGAAGGCTTATGTAGGTCTTAACACTTCAAGGGAGAATCTCGCTAACGTGCGCTCCTCTCGTAGATGAGGGTGTCATTGACAAAAAGACATGGCTCGCTTTCCTCAGTGACCTTGAGGAAAAGTCATAATATTCCATCTTTCTCCGACCAATTCAGTGAACTTGACAACCTGTATCTCATTTATTATTCTGTCTCGAACTATACCGTAACACCAGTGTACACCATGTTAAGATGCCATATGCACCTTCGATCTCTCACAACCCACCATTACCTTGAGTAAATACTTCGCTTCAGTTAGGAACCGCGAGCCTCAAGGCCTCACTCCTGATCTATTTTGTCTTGTTTACCCCTTGATAAACTTTCACACGGTTCCCTACATCAAATCAGCATGACACCGATGTGAGGGTAGACCAAAACTACGATGGCCACCGCTGGGCTTGGAGTTCCTGTCAAGCTTCTTCACGAGTCATTGGGGCACGTTATCACCGTAGAGCTGAAAACTGGTCAGCTCTATCGCGGAAAACTTGCCGAAGGTACGTGGATGTTATGAAGGTCTATATCGCTACTAACCTAACAAATGATTCGCTTCCCTCTCACAGCGGAAGACAACTTAAACATCTCTTTGAAAGACATCACGGTTACGGGTCGTGATGGACGTGTATCCCAACTGGATCAAGTCTACATTCGCGGCAGCATGATCCGTTTCTTTATCGTTCCTGATATGCTACAAAACGCTCCCATGTAAGTCTAACTCGAGACACAAAAGTGTGCTGCGACTTATCGATATATGGACAGGTTCAAACGCGTAGGACCTAATGCAATGAGGGGAAGAGGTATCGGTACAGCACGTGGACGCGCGACCATCATGCGAGGTACGTTTAGATTCCAAACATTATCGTCCATTTTCGTCCTTGTTGTATCACCTCCTCCGTGCAATGCCTCTCTTATGATCTTTCGCCACCCCTTCATTGGCTCTCTGCGACTTCTGGATTCCCTTTCTACACTCCATCTGATGTTGTGACTGACACTCTTTCTTTGTGGGACCTTCCAGCCAATGGTAAGTATCCCATTATTTAAGTATCAACTACGACTAAACCCCTTTTTTAGCCCGTCGTGGACGCGGCGCCGTCCCAGCTCCTCGTGGAATCAGGCGGTGAAATCGTGCATGCCGACTATCTTGACCCTTTCACAAATCCCGTATCTGCATAGTGGCATTACCTTGTTGGAGTGTTGGCTAGAATCCATCTCGGACATCGTAGACTCGAATGGTGTGTATCCTGTTGTAGGCATATATAAAAAAGTCCCAGATATGTTGTACGTCTGCCATCATTCTTAATATCTCTAGTGCGTAGACTACTATGTTGGGTTGCTCTTTCTGATATTCTGTATAATGACAACCTAATATGTGAAGGGCAATGATAGTTTTACATCATACCAAGACCACCATAAACTAGTTGCCTTACGTTAGCTCATACCAAGCTCGAACGAAGATCAAAATACTCTTGGCAAAACAGAAATTCTGTTGGCCAGGACGTGAGGTGGGGAAGCATGTCAACGTCACCATGTCCATTGTCGGAATTTTTCAGGTAGCGAGGTCTGAGGAGGCTCTTGTCTCTCTTATCTCTTGCCAAGCTTGTGTCTTGAGGACATCACTAGAATCAGGGAAAACACCATATCAAGTAGGCGATCCGCCAGTATCAATATGCTAAGGCTGTCTTGGTTAAAAGACTTGGCCACAACCGAACTCCAAGGGGCTCCTATGAGAATTTCCGAGGCGATATGTACCAATGCCCCCCTCCCAGCATTTCTGGCAGTCGCACCGACAAATTTGCTTCACTCGATGACAACCATCCGTGTGGAGTCGACTGACTGCATTCATGTGGATCTCCCGCATCGGCGGCGATATGCCCTGTAGGTGGCTTGTGGACGTTTTTGATCGTTCTTTGCCACTGTCAACAGACAAGGTTGCTCACTCTGACCTTGGTAGAATAGGTAGCGAGCACATGGCCAACCCCATCAGGCCAGACTAGGTTCAATTAACAGCATTGTTAAGTTATGGATCGCTCATCCAATGTAGCGCCTGGCTACTCCAAATAGCGATACTGACAGGACATCAGTGCCCCAAGATACGAGGAGCACCGTGGCTGTGGATGAGGGTCCATAGCCCATATCTATTATTCTTCTGTACTCGCTTTTGCAGCCCCCTTGGCGCGTGGCGTCGTTCTGCGTGACTAGAGAATAGTACGGGTGCCTGATGAACAATACATTTTTCCTGAAAATTAGGAATATGTGTGGAAACGTAGGGATCGGCGGTCTTGATCTGGTCTCGATCTGCAAACAGCCTGTGGGATGGGCACGGTCTGTTAGCAACTTATTGTAGGTGATGCATCAACACTTGACCATCCTGAATGCACCGATCATAGTGGATCAGAACTACACGGTGCTCTAGAGCGCCATCGGTCACCGCCCCGGAAAATGGGAGGCGCGCCATCCATTGGGCCGAGTCACATCACTGGGTTGATAAAGGGTACAGGAACCCTAAGGACCACTCTGGAACCATAGGATTGCGATGTCAACTATCCACTATACCATAAATATGTAGACAAAGAAATTGATGGGGAAAATGCCATCGGCCATAATGCAAAAGGAAGGTGGCTCAAACTCAACCGTCTTGGCAACATCTCTTGTTACCAGGAATTTTCCAGTGGCCCTTCTCTGTGCCAGTGTACAAATGCAGTACGATATGGTTCCCCGGGTGGTTGGCCTAGGCGAGTGGGACTCGCATTCTGACTTTGTATACCTGTGGTTTCCGATTGCTACGTCTCAATTCCTCACAGTTCCCGGGGCAGGAGCTTGCTGTTCCATCAGAACCTGATGTATGTGTGATGGGTGCTTTCTTGCACCTCATGATTTATCAAGTGGCTGGCGCAACTTCGCCTTTGAGCAGCCCTTGAGCACTTGAACTACTTTTTGGTAATAAAAAAATTATAGACAATCAATATATTGTCCGGTGGGTATGCCAGTGTATGCGAGGACTTGTTTACCGACAATTTTTGGAAAGGAATTTACTGAATGCGGGTAACGTAATGATCCCCGACGTCGTCCCTTTATTGGATCGAGCGTTTAATGAGCCATGTGGGAAACAGATCTCAGGGATACTTTGCCAAGACATTCCAAAATGGGGTCATCGGAGTGCGTCCCTGTCGTTTCCTGCTCTCGAACCAGTTCATCTTGCCGGACCAAAAAAAGACTCAGCCTCGATCATAAGAGGTTAATCAATCAGTTTGGCCCTATACAGGATCTTCGAGAAACGATTGTCCAAAAGATTGGTAGATGCCCTTCGTTGCAAGGATGTCCACACACCTGCCAAGACATCGCTAAGCGACGAGAAGTCCTTGTCAAGAAGAGATCAATGGTCGAGAATAATTTTGTGATTGGTTTTTCAACAAATCCGGTACCACTTCTGAGACGTTCAAAATATGTTACTTCTTCTGTTGGCTTGGCACAGTATGAAAGAAGCACGTCCTTTGTAAATCAAGACCCCTGGAAAGGGGGTAGTGTTCGAGAAACTCAACTAAGAATAATCTGTGCATCATCCGTCGGTGAATGGCGACAACTTCATGGCCGAGGCAACTCCCAGTTTGTGAGATAGTTAATCTGTATCTCTGTAAGTCCTCCCGAATTATTCTCATTCGCCTTCCGAATCGGATTCGTGATGGGAACAAACGACCAGGTTAGGCTACGACGCAGAAACAGAACGAAAGGGAAAGTTTTGCAGTAACAGGGGCCGGCAACATCGATCCCATCACAGACGACTTTGGACCGTATATCGACTAAAGACCGACGATTGGGGACTTTAGAGCTTCGACATAAATTAAATATAGAGCAAGAGAAAGATCACCAGCCTCGTACGACCATCTTGCGGCATTTCGGACGAACCTGTACCTTCGTATGCGTCAACGAAAGCTAACTAATTCCAGTCGGTAGCGGTAACGCGGGTCATGGCAGAAGACTCAAACCTTCACCTGGTTGCGCCAAGGGGTGAGGCACGAGGTGCGAATGTCCTCGGCTAAAAGCTCGACGTGGCTCCCGAGATCCTAGTGTATACTTGTGGTTCGGTGGAGTGCACAGCCTGACCCAAGGAAATGAAAGAAGGTCCGTAATTTTCCCTCGAAATCTGAGCCATAGTAAAGTTTAGCAGCGTGCAGAAGTTGTGGAGAGTAAACATCACGGAGTATGAGTCAGCGGGGGAGAAAAGTGGGACAAATAACAGAAGTCAGAATAATCGAGGGCGTTATCTTGGGTATAATAGTACGCCAAGAGAATTGAGAACATCAAACGGAGGAGTTTTGCGTTTGGTTAGCCGGGAAACACAATATGGGAAATCAGGGCCTCGTTAGGGGTTGGTTCAACAAGGGTCCGATAAAGTCACAAAGACAACCCACCGATAAAGACCAATATTCCCGAGGTTTAGTATTATGATACCAAGACGATATATAGGAGGTGTGAACGATGGCTGGGACTCGACCGCCGCGACTGGTTGCTTGAGTTGCCAGCTCATGTAGGATGTGCGAGATTGGCACAATCATAGCCTGTTCAAGGATAACGGATAAAGGGATTATCCAGGTATCATGTTCGGGTGCGTAGGTGCGTTCATAACGCCATTTTGGGAGAAACGGTTTCGTTGTGCGGAGATTGCCTTCAGACTTTATGTGAAACGTCCCTTAGTCACTAGGGTAGAGCAAGCTCTGTTTCTCATAGTCTGCCTTCTCGTGTGAACACTAAGAGCCACCTAAGGGCGTGAAAGCTTGGGAATGAAGCTGTAGCCGGACCAGTGAAGACGGCTTCAATAAACACAGCGAATGCTTAGCCGCTGTGAGGGACAACTGTCAGAAAGTGCGCGGAAGACATAACGTGCGAACTATCACAACGTGCAAAGAATTCTTGTTGCATTTAAAAGACCCTTCCAAAGCCACGCAGTCTGGGAGAACCTTGCAAATTGCAATGGACTTCTTGGGCTAGAGGACAGAACCGAGGGTTCTTAGGATCTTTCCTCGCTCAATATGACTAGAACTACACAGGAGTCGAGTGGGCCCCGTATTGTCATAGTTGTGTATATGCCTCGGGTAGAGATTGCTCCATAAACTGCATGGAGGTGGAGCGAGCCGCCGTGAAAGATCGGCGTTCAATGTTCAAGTTTGTTCCTCGGCGACGGGTGTGTTCAATTTTAGGCTGGTCCATAGACTGGTCCCGTGGTCCGGGGTGGTGGTCCCAGTTATCGCAAGGTAATTGATGATCGGGTAACAGAAGGAGGATAAGTGAGTATTCAAGCTTTGAAGTACTCGGCATCCGCGAAATCCGGAAATGCTGTGGATTCCTCGGAATTCTGGGGCTCCATTGGGGTCGAGTTGGTCGTAGGGCATTCACAGTTTCCATCAATCCAGTGAAGTCGAAAGGGGATTGAATTTACGGAAAGTCATGGCGGTGAAGCGGCCTAGATAACAATAGTCCAGAGATTAGACTCGGCACTTAACTGAGGCAATCGCATACGGAAACACGAGAATATTGGTTTATAGAGATCGGGAAGCGAAGTATGCTTAGGATACGAACAGACGCAATCAGAAATCGGACACGCGTCCTTTAAAACTCCAGTCGCCATTGTCCTCTCCCCATTGCCCCACTGGTTCACGTCTAGGTCCACCACGTTCCCCTGTCTTTGGGTTGACATCTCCTTCAAATTCCGGTGTTATTGGCTCGCGGGCATCGGGGTGCAATTGAGCTTCAGTAGAAGGAGATGCTTGGGGTAGTGGGGTCTGTGCCTTGCGGAGGAGATCCTCAAATTCGCGTTGCTGTTCTCGAGGAAGCGGCGGGGGCGCAGGGCGATTTAGATTTGCCATCGTGCGGTAGTGATATCGCACAACAAAGGGGCGAGTGAGTGCTCGGAGAGCGAGGGACATGGTATAGTAGTTATAGTAGTTATAGTAGTGGGTGTCGATGACTGAAAAAACGGGTTACCGGGGGAGGGTACGGATCACGGAATATTACATAATATGAAGCGGCATTGCGTAATGGGATGGGAGGACCATTTTGAGACATCGTCGACCTCGCCTGAGGCGTTGGGCGGCGGGCGTCCTGCTGGGTTCCAGCTCTTGGCCGTCGTTTCGCTCCTTCTCTTCTACCTCCACCACATGGTATATTCATGCAGCACGTCCCACAACATCCAATCGCTCTTCCTCCTCCTATTCTCATTCCCTCAGCTCCTATTCCTCCTGGCTCTCGCCTCGCCTTCGGGACAAGCTCTAATGTCAGCCCACGACCATACGATGACATTGACGATGAACCCCCAACAAAGAGGCGCAGAAAGGATAGGGCGTGCGACTACTGTCGCCGTCGCAAAATAAAATGCGACGGTCCCTCTCAACGTGATCAAATATGCACGAATTGTGTCCACGGCCATCGGCGTTGCACCTATATGTGTGTCTTCTCTGCTCTGATTTCTTGAGAGATATATAATGAACAACATCGCCCCTTTCCAGCGAGCTTTCCAAGCCTCGCGGCCCCTCGAAGGCGTACGTTGTCGCTTAACTTGGCGCCTTCAAAGGAATCCTAATGATACCCATCAGCTATGTGACAACTCTTGAGGATCAAGTCGAACAATTGGAGGGTGTGGTTAAACAGGTATGTCCGAATTTCCAGACGACTTTGTCGTTCCCACTGTTGGATGCAGAATCATCTGTTTCAATGATGGCATTGGTCTCGTTGCTATCGTTCTAAGACTGATGTTCATTACTCAGCTCTACCCAAACATAGATTTTTCTGAGGAGCTTGGCCTCCCCGTCATACGAGGTTCTTGGAAGAATGCGATGCCCAACCACTCCAACAACCCGCCAAAAACATCTCTCTCTCGACCTTCGGTCAACTCATCACCTCTCTCTGTCTTGAATATCCCTAAAACGAATTCGACTCTTACTAAAGAACTTGACCCCTCCTCGGTTAATCGCTCTACCCACCTCACCTTTCCTCCCCGAAACATCTCGCACCGTTCTTCTCGTATTCGACTAGGTGTAACATCTGACACTTCTATCCCAGCCTCCGACGATTCCTTTGATGAGTCAGAAGAAGAAACAATCATAACGAGTTCGGGAGGACGCCATAGGTTGACCCTCAGTGCTATAGAGGACCCCGAGGGAGCACAACCGGATGGTCGCATCAGATTTCATGGGCGAAGCTCTACTGCTGGTCTGGTGGAGGTCACTCGTAAATTCAAATACTTGCACATGCAGGGGAGGGTCCAGGGGGAGCATCCAGGGAATGTACAGGAAGACGGGGCGGTCGGTTTTTCGGGACACAGGACCTCTCGACCCTCGCAGCCATCGAGACCAGGCAACGCGGGGTTGCAAGCGTGCCGTCGCATCGAGTTTTGGAGCGCACCCAAAGTATGCTTAACCAGCTGTTCATCCCCTTGTCCCACTGACGAAAATCCAGTGGGAGTTAGATTGGGAAAGTCATGGTAACGAGGCGCCGCGGCTACTCACCGCCGTGCTTACCTATTTCCCTTCAGATGATGTTGCCAACCGTCTTTTTGAACTCTTTTTCAGTCATACCAACATGTATTTGCCCCTTCTGCACCGTCCAACTTTTGAACGTTACTGGAACCAACGCTTACACCACCGCAACGTTTGGTTCGCGGTTGTGTGCATCCTGATGTTTGCCGTGGCTAGTCGGTGGTATGAAGCTGATCAGGGGTCTGTGGACGATTCCTCCGTGAAAAAGGAATATTGGAAGGCGGTTGGATGGAGATGGTTTTTTGTTGCCTTGGACGTGCATTGTATCCGGCGGAGTATATTCTGCTCAGCGACCCTTTTTGAGATTCAGACACTTGCTGTGAGTTCGTTCTAGTTCACTCCTCGCTCAATGCTTGACAGCCGTCATAGCTTATGACTATATTCTTACGTGGTACCACGTGCGGCCCTATTGGTTGGTTGTTTCTTTCAATTGGGATAAGGAAGGCCCAGGATCGTGGAGCCCACCGAAGAACGGTCTACAAAACTCGTCCGAATGCTGACGACGAACTATGGAAACGAGCATTCTGGGTCTTGCTAGCATTTGATTGGATCATGGGTGCTAGCTTAGGAAGGGGCGTCGTGGTTGGCGAAGAAGAGTAAGCAGGTCAGTTATGAATTCGCTGGAATAAGGACTAACTACATCGGCTAGCTACGATCTTGACTTGCCACTTGAGGTCGATGATGAATTTTGGGAAACCGGAAATCCAGAAGCTGACTTCAAGCAGCCTTCCGACACTCCTTCCAAGATGACTTGTTTCCTGCAGTACATCAAACTTATCCGAATCATTGCCTTCATGGCGAAGACATTGGTAAGCCGCTGTGCCACAAATCT
This sequence comes from Macrolepiota fuliginosa MF-IS2, assembly GCA_015584085.1. NCBI lineage: Eukaryota > Fungi > Basidiomycota > Agaricomycetes > Agaricales > Agaricaceae > Macrolepiota > Macrolepiota fuliginosa. Next base: position 43,355 of record MU151105.1, on the reverse strand, counting down.
TGTGTACCTCAGGCTGACGCCCTTGGCAGTATCCGGTTGACAGGAGCAAAGTCTTGTATGGCTTCCTCAAAGGTGGATGGACTGAGGAAGTGGTTCGGCAACTCAGGTTGACCATGGAAGAATGGATTGAACATATGCCGTCGCATCGTACGTTGACCCTGTCACACCGGAATTCATCGCTCACCACGTCATTAGTCCGTTGGTCTGAGGATATCGCGGACTTAACATTTGCTAGACAATCAGCATCGATTTATTCCCTTTATCAATGCGCTCAGATGACGATATGGAGGCAATTTTGCATGGATAGCCCCGTGCTATTGTCTTCATCTCTTGACAACAAGCGATATGCCATGACTCTATGTGCTATGTCAATCAGAGATTGCGCACGCATCCTGGACGTCGATATGCGAACTGGGCTATCCAATACCCCTAACATGATTAATTCTGCTCTAGTTTGTGCAGGTACAGTAGCGATGATACTATGGGAACTGCAGAGAAAGATGGTCGCCAGCGGGAGGGGCAAGACGTTGATCCGAGAAGTAGAGATCGAGGATACGGGGATACATCTTCATGAACTCCTGGATGATGTCGGTGTGTGCATGAAGGTATTGGAAATGAAAAGGTCGAGGTGGGAGTGGGCAGAGGCGGTATTGTAAGTGTCGACTCACCAAATTATGGATAACCCAGCTCACATTCTTGAACAGTAACAAGCTCAATGATGCACTCCCTTCTGATAAAGATGGAGTCTTTGAGAATATGGACATTCCTATGCCCTCGATGGACGGGATTCACGACGCTAGTCATACCCCTATTGATATTGATGGCCGAGACCCCGCCCCGACGTTTCACGTCCTCCAGGATGGCACCATCTCATTTATGGAACAGAATGACTATCTGGACGACTTTTCATTCACATTCCCCTTTCCCGCAGGTGGTAATACCCCACTCCAGACTACCAATCGACCTCCCAATCCGGGTTCATCAAGTCCAGAGTTTCAGCCTAATCAGGCTAACTGTCAGATCTCACAAACTTCATTTCTTCAGGACCCACGCCCCCAAACCAGCTCAACCGCGCCTCCCACAACAATCAGCCACCAAGAGTCCGCTCAACACGGACACTCCGCTACACATGGGGCATATCCGTCCCGGCATTCTCTCTCTCGGCTCACCCCTCAGATGTTTCAGCCGCTCCCGAAGTCCTACCTCTTGCCGCCTGGCGGCGAACCATTCGCTTCCAATGCTCATTATTCCACCCTCCATAGCTCACCGGACCAACGTTTGACCCAGAGGTGCGGGCCCCCACAGACAACCGATGCTCCTGTTCGACGTCATGCGTCGCGGGGTATGTGTCCTGGCATCCCACCTGCCATGCCTGCAGGTTTTGATATGCCAGGCAGTACCTCGGCGTTACAAGCAGAACACCGACCAACCAGGGCGCGCACCACGTCGTTGGTGAATTATCCCCCTCCATCGACATTGGTGGACGGTAGTGTTCCATCCGCCGGCAGTTCCCTTCGAAGAACATCTGTCCCCAATTTACAACTCATGAGGAAGGGCAGCCAGTCCTCTATCTCCATGACCGAAAATAGGTCTAGGTCTCGGTCAATCATGGCGGTAGATGGTACACATCAGGGCCTCACTGAACCCATTGAGAAGAGTGTAGATACCGGTCAATTCATCTACTTCCCACACCCAGACCACCGGTCGCCCGTGACGAGACCCAGGTAAGTAGCCGTGTGCTTCTGGCTGCATTTTGTGCTCATTGACAATGTGCAGGGAAACGGATTGGAACAATGATACACATCCTGTTCTAGAAAGCGGTGACAGGAACAGCCGGAAACCAGTTCGCCCAACGGAATTCCGTCACTGGAACAAACTACCTCCACCTCCGCCTCCAAGCTGGTCGGACATGGACAATCTACAATATACCCAGCATCGATTTATACATGAGAACCCATACGGTCGCTAAGGGTTGTGTTTTGCCATCATTACCATTATTCTCTCGCATCTCCTTCTGCACCATCATTGCTAACTGACAGTCTAGTTCCCTAGGCTCCATGTTCATTTATCATATTTTTTAAGGTCATACCTTGTCTTCTATATAATCGTAGTTAATGGCAGTGTAACATTCACAAGAATGCTACCATAATGGTATAACAGTTGATATACTTTTAAGGTGAGGTCACCTAGTCATGGCCAAGACATCATTGCATCACCGGTGGTAGTAATACATGAGCAGAAACAAATCATACAACTGTTCGAAAGGCATCAGTATGCGAAAGGGCAGTTCGGGGAAGAAAGGCTTACGCAAGACAGCATTTATACAACCGTCGTTTTCGGGGTTATTTGTGACCTGTGCGTACTTCCCAAAGACGACCTTTCCTCCAGCAGTTACCATACCGAGTTCAGAAACATTGACTTCGATAACTGTTCCTTTGGTCAATACGCCTAGTTGTGTATACATTGGTGATTGTGGATTCTTCTTGACGCCAAGGATTTGAAGTTGGAAAGTTGCTTTGAGGTCAGCTAAAATAAGATGAGTATGGGGCAGGAGTACAGGGAAGTCAGGGATGCATACGATGGGTCACGTTTGCCTTTTTGTATCGTAGTGCCATTGGGCGAATGAAACGCTCCATCTTCACGGGCTTACGGGTGAAGCCCTCCCCAACAAAGGTTGCTTTAGTCACCATACGCTTCCACGATTTGCTCTTGTTCTTTCCGGTCTTAACGACCTTGAACATTTCATCTTCTGCAATCCCCCGGACTTTAGGAAGGGGAACAGCATACTTGGCTGCCTTATCTTTCCGCTTCTGTTTGATTGCCGTTGATAGTGCCTTTGCATCCTTCTGACCTTCACGATCGAGGAGATAGGTGGGTAAAGCACCGTCGGGAACGGTACCAGAGTCGGCTTGCTTGACATTGCGTTCGTCGTGGGCCTTGAGAGTCTTCTTCATCTGAACCTTTTCCCTATGCCGCTTAGCATGTAGGAGTTTGGCCTTCAACCCGAAAGTCTTCTGAGCAACGGCGGAGGACTTGTGGGCCGCGCGAGCCTCGCGTTTCCGCCTTTAACGTCATCAAATTAACCGGGGGGGAAAGGATATCTGGTAAGAGAGACGCACTTTCGCTCATAGTAATCTAACCGCCTTCCATGCCGTTTAATGTGCTCCTCGATATATTCGTTCTACATCACGATGTTTAGCATTCGAGTGGGATTCAAGTCTGGTAAATGTACCTGCGGCTGTGAGACAGTGAGGTGTGTTAGCTTTCTAAAACCCGGGGGACTGGACTGTTGCATACCATGGCTACTGAACGAATCTGCTGGAGTGGGCTTGTGAGGGCAAACTGAAATCAGAGAGAAAGTTAGGAATACATCACATGACACCGTCTTACATAATCCATTGTCGATTCCGACGTGTCTCGTCGCGTCTGCATTGGCAAGCAATCACAGCCCACACGACTTCTCTTATTTAGACTCCTCACTGGCAACATAAACAATGTGGCAAGGCAACAGCGATCCTTATGGCGCATCGTCCTCTCAAAATTCTTACTACCAAGCTCCTGCGCAGGAACCACTCCAATTCTATGCGCCAAGCGCAAGTGTACACGACCCAAATGCATTTTATCCTGGTTCTCGCCCTAGCCTAGATGGTCAGATGGCTCAGGGAAATATTGCCCAAGGAGGCGGGTATGGTGGCTCCATCCATTCACAAGGTGGTTGGTGGACAGCGTTTGGCACAGGTGGATTCGAGGGTGAACCTCCACTTCTCGAAGGTGCGTCCTTGGACCTTGCCTATACATCATCTTGTGCTCACTACTAAGTTACTATGCAGAACTCGGGATTAATTTCTCGCATATAAGTGCCAAATCCATGACGGTGCTAAATCCACTCCGGCGTGTCGATGAGCGCATAATGGACGATGCAGACCTAGCTGGCCCCATTATTTTCTTCTTCTGTTTTGGTATCTTTCTTCTTTTTGTAAGTCCAAATCAGCAATCCCCACTTTCCCACCTTAACTGCCTTGACAGTCCGGGAAACCTAATTTCGGTTACATTTATGGTGTTGGCCTCTTTGGATCAGCCTCCATGTATACCCTCTTGAATTTAATGTCGGACCAAGGCATCGATGCATACCGTGTGGCTTCCGTGCTTGGATATTGCTTACTTCCAATGGTCGGTGTCGGCGCTATCAGCGTCATGATCCATCTCGAGTACGTGGTCGATAATTATTGTATGTTTTTGTCCTGATGATTCCAATTCTTAGCGGCACTTTCGGGTACCTTCTATCACTAATATCCATTCTTTGGTGCACATATGCTGCATCGGGCATTTTCGTGGCTGTGCTTCGCATGTCCGAGCAACGGATACTCGTCGCATATCCATGTAGCCTGCTTTATGGATGTTTCGCGCTTCTCAGTGTCTTCAGTGGAACAAAGTGATTCCAGCAGTCTATCGATGATCATATATTCGTCTAATACACTTCACGGACTTGAGAAATATACAATGCAGAACCAACCTAGAAGATAAGACAAGACGCAAATATTGTGGTGCAATAAATTATGAATGTTCAGCTCATAAATGGGGATTGTGTTTAAAAAATCTATCTACTGATCACTCTTGAGCTGCCGACTGTAGAGTTTCAAAAGAACTTCCATGATTTCCTCCAGGGGTGCTGTTGCATATTCATTGACATATTGGGGCAATGAATCCTCCAGATTGAAACCTGCTTTCTTCATGAAGAAGGGATGCATGACGTCCGGTGTTGCCTCCCCCAGCTGTCTCATAGTCAATCTCTCTATTGAGCGTTTACGCGGCTCATATCTGACGTCCTTCCGTTTGGCCAGGCGGTTCATATCTGATGGAGATGAATCTGGCACCGGGAAAGGTGCCCGGGTCGCGAGTTGAGATATTGTCGGGGCTTGCTCAGCCGCTTTCGGTGTGGTTGACGGTAGAAGTGTTGTTGTGGAGCGAGCTTGGGTAGTTGGAAGTAGAGGAGGTGAAGGGGCGCTAGTGGGGGGGAGGGTAGTTGATTTAATAGGAGAATCCGTGGGAGACAAAGGGTCTGGGGCCTTTCTGCGTCTCTCTGCAATCGTAGGCGACCCCAAACCGGTGGTTAATGATGTACGCCATTCGGCAGTCGCTTGAACTTGGTCCATTTCTCTGGTCATGTTTTTCCTGAGCAACGTGAGCCATGAATACAAAGCGACGTTCAGGGTTATGTAGATATCGTCAACCTCCTTCAGGCCCCGTCTGATAAAATTGCTGTGGAAGTCGTAGAGCAGAGTTTTGGTGGTGTCTCCATCCAGCTCCTCGCTAACCATATGCATCTTCATTGACGGTAGCCCGACAATTGTAGCCTCGGAGGCACCCTTGACAAATGCCTCGAGCCAGGAGCGACAGTCTTCTACTTCAGGCGGAGAAATATTCGATATTTGGTGTTGCGTATATTTCGAGATGACCATAGAGGAGAAAGACAGGTGTAGATCCCTCTGCGCAGGTGCCGATTCGGTCGCAACAAATCTGTTCAACTGTGCTTGAACATTCCGGGCAACGAATTGGGCAATCTCCGGGTCCTCCATGCTCCTAGGGAAAACGATCAAGCGCAAGTGATCCAACCGTAAGCTCATAAACTGCCGAATGACATGAGACAGGTTATTGTCAGCTTCTTTGAATTTCGTCTTCGCGGTTTGAAGCATAGCCTCAGCAACGGCCGATAGTGGGTTGTCTGGCTTCGAAGAACGACTGCCTCGGAACGCCGCCGACTCCCTACTGGCGCCCTCTCGTTGTGCCTCAAGATTAGCCGTGAACTTGTTGGCGTATGACATGAGCTTAGGGATAGTGCCGATGGTGACAGCCGCAACGATCTCCGGACTGGTGACAATGAAAGAAAGGTGTAGTGGCTTTTCCTGATCTCCTGTCGAGGAAGTAGATGTCCAGTCGTCGTAGATCTCTACTTCAAGTGGTTCCGCACTGGCAAATATTCGGTAAACAGGTTGTTTCTCGAAGTAGGAAACTTACTGATAGTGGAGCAACCTTTGTCGATCTGATTCCAGAGTAGCAATCAAAGGACCGCTTGTTAACCTGAGTTCCAACATCCGCCCATCAACTTGTTTCAGCAATTGTGTGTCTATCCTCCTGATAGTCTGGAAGAGACAGTCCTGAACTCGAACACGTCCAGACAAGTTTCCATCAGCCACAATCAGAAGTTCTCCTACATATATCCCTACTTCGCTCGATTTCTCAGTGAGTTTGGTCCTCAGGACTGCTTGATTGAGATTCAAGTTGATTTTGCTGATAGATTGGCTGAGATCCAGTTCAAGATTTATTTGGCGTACGCGGAGGAGGAGGAGTGTACTGAATACTTGCTTGACCTGCGGAGGCGCCGTGAGGGATGCATTAGGTATATACTTGGTTGGCCTGGTCTCTGACGTCGGTTGGTTGTTTATGAGAGGGAAGAGGTCGAGCCACACGGCTTTGAAACAGAGGATGTCTTGTAGCCTCGAGAACTTGACCCTGCCATGGAATTCGGTGTCAAGGGCGATAGATATCGAATTTATGGTGTGTCTTGGGCCCGACCCAAGTTTTGAGAAGGAGACCGAAAATGTGAGATTTCGCGCATCCAGGTGAAGGCAGTCTTCGCTGAGGAACCCGTGCTTCAGTCCGATGGACAGGCCACCTACTGTTCCCGTGAAAGTTACTTGGCGTGCACCAGGTGAAACATTGACAATAAAGCCGCCGCTCTCCCAATGAAGACAAGCAACAACATTAACATCTGGCTGACAGGTGAACTCCAGCATCGAACGATCAATGCGTAGGCTGAAGCTAACACGCATACTTGAAACAGCCTTGAGGGCATCCTCTTCATCCTCTTTATCCACCGACGCTGTGCTGCTGGACTGTGATAGAAGAGGCGACTGGATCATCCGGAAACTATCCTTGCGCATGCGAGTCTCGATATGATTGACTAGCTCTGTAAAGAAAGGAAGCAAAGTGGGTCGGAGGATGTTACGACTAGAATGGACGGTGCTTTTGAACATGAGGGTTGAAGGCTCTTGATCACGACTTCCGCCTAACTTCTGTAGTGCGGGTGTTGCACGATATTCAGCCCAGACTGAGACGACTGGAAGGTTGAATATTTCAGCTCCAATTTCAAGGATGTGCTCATCAGCAAGCTCGGTGACGCCAGTGGATAGGGACCTATTCCGGTAAAGCTTGAGGGCACTATCGCTATACATGCGTACTTTGCCACTCTGGAACGTAAAGGAAGCAAAGACGTTTGAAGTAGGGATGGCATGGTAGTGTCTTTCCAGAGCGGGCTTTTCGAGTGCCTCCGGAATGGAGGGAGGTGAACGTGCAGCGTTAGTGGATAATCGTTCTAGACGCTCCTTCCCTTGTCGATAAACATCGATTAACGAGAAAACGTAATTTGCAATGGTAGAGTCGAGATCCAGAATGAATCCGCTGACATCGGCGGTAACCCACAACTGACGCGAGTCTGCGCGAAGAACGGAACGTAGTTGCGCCTTCATCTCGGGGTACACAAGACGGTTTCTGGTGATATGCTTTGCGCCATTGAAATCACTCGGTTCCGACTGCCGAAAACTAATATCAAATTGGTAAAGAAATAACTTGAGTTATAAAATGATAACAAGCTTACCGAGAAACGAACTGGAAAGATAGGTCTTTCATGACTGCTTCGCCGGTCTCACCACGGTTGATAGCGAAGGCAATCGACGAAATCGAGAACAAGAAAGCCTTGGTAAAGGCGCTCTTGTATTTCTGACGAAGCAACTGGATATCCTGTTCTAAAGTGATGGGGAAGGCAATCCCAAGGTCTTTGATAGTCACGCTGATGAGGTACTTGGCGAGCCATGGCGCTTGTTCAGTCTGAACATCACGAACTTTGACTTCGAATGTCCTCATGATACTTTGTGTCTTCTGCTTGAAAGCGGCCAACTCCTGGGCACGTTGTTCCTTCCTCTCTGATATCTCAGCCTAGTTGTACTATCAGGGGTTTTGTCCAGTGCCGTGAAATGTAGCTATACTCACCTGCAGGTGATCGACAAAATCACCAATCTCTCCAATAGAACTAGGTTGCATGACTGCATGGATTTTGGTGATCACCAGTTCAAGTGTTTGCCCGTAAGGAAAACGGTTCTGCTTGCCGGCCACGAGTTTGGCATCGATAATGACGAAGACAGAACGCCGACCGCGATTGAAGGACTCTGTCATAGATCCAGTAGCCCGTGGAGCCAAGGAAAGAGCCAAGTCAGTCAATCCAATGTCCCAAGTGCTGCCGCTGTCACCCCGCAAACCACCTCCTATGTCTTGACACTCCAAAAACATCGTTGAAGAGAACCCTTCGAAGCCAATACGAAAGCCCCGCATTTTCAGGAACCCGCCAAATTTCAACGCAGACTTCAATCGCGACGGTTGTTGAGGTTTTGGTGTTTTGAGGGATGACCTCCGACGGGTCTCTTGCATTAGGGCAACAAAATCGTCAAAATCTTGGCCAAACTTTCGTTGAACAGCAAGTAAAGTATCCCAATGGGAGGGTTTGACTTTGAGATCCAAGAAGTCTATGATGACATGTGCTTGTACCACACGCCCATCGTAACTGCCGCCAAGTGATAGAGAAGGAAAAGCGAGCTTCACTCGTATGTTTGGTGCTGTGTCCTGCACGCTCTGCTTCGTCGAAACCTCGAGAGTGGTGGATGTGATCTGCAACCCAAACGCAAGGCTGGATGGGCCAAAGGGAGTTGAGGACGAACGAAGATAGGTAATCACGTGGTTGGCTTGCCAGGACAGCCACGTTCCATGCATTACCTGGAGCGAGATACCTGTCTGGATGACCTGTCCGTTTACTTGTAGCAGGGGCTGTCCGGGGGATGAGCGAACCGAAGGCGTTGGAGATTGGGCTTTATCCGAAGGAATGCGAAGTTCAGATAAGGCAGCTTTGAACGTCACCTCCATCCCAGGGAGGAAGTCGGCCCGCCACTCTTCCACGAAGCGGTATAACTTCAAAGCACTCCGAGGGACACTGAGGTGCAAACCGTCGAGTGAAAATGTAACCTTGACGTTTCTCCTGAGGTTTTGCTCCTGGCGCATGACTGTATTAACTTTCCCCATCGTCAATTCAACCGCAGCAAGAACATCTTGGTCTGTGCCTGGTTTCGCCTTGTCTAGCGGCGAGCGAGCTTGTAGGTATATCTTGTTGAAAATAATACTGGTGCCGAGGGATTTATCTCCTTGACCAGACGGTAAGGATAGTGAGGAAACAGATCGCACAGCCTTTGCCCCAATCTCGAATATGAGATTGGCAGCCGCAGCCTGGAGCCTGACGGACTCCAAGAGTATAGTTGCGTCAATGTACCAGGATCCATTGGCGTTATTGGACAGGAGTTGCTTGTCATCGAGGACCTTGGGCTTAATGGACGTTGAAACTAGTTGGGAGAGGTATATGCGCCGAACTCGGAGGATTTGTTGTACGAAGTTCATGAGATGAGAATAGATGGTAAAGTAGACGGCATCAACGGTAACTTGGACAGATATTCTTTTCACGAGGTGTGGCCGTTTGTCGCGGAGGGATGTTTGTGACATGCTCGCCGGATGGTTAAAGCTATGTTGTATAAGATCCAAGGGACGCATCCGAGCATTGACTCGCACGCCGACAGTGATGAATTCGTTATAGGAAGGGCCCGTGGGCGCAAGAATGCGCAAGCGGGTCTTCTGGAGCTCAACGGATATACTTGATATTCCGCGAGAAGTGGAAAGCATAGGATGATCCTTTGGTTTCTTGATCTTGAGTAGCTTTTCCAGCAGAGTAGAACTATGTGTACTGTCTAGATCTTGTGCCAAATTCAGGAATCGTGCGTGCAGCACAGCTTCAAAATTACCCGGATTGGGAGGGTTGGGGTCCATTTGGGAGGTCAAAATGCGGTCGCGTTCCCCAGGAGTTAGGTTGCGCAGGCAGTTGCGAAGATGGAGGAGAAACCGAAAGGTAGGATCAGTACGCAACCTGTGAGGGATACCTTCTTGTACGAGGTAAGACGGCTGGATGGTCGATAGGGGATCTATAACAGTCAGGTTTTCTGATAGTCGCAAGATTCCATAGGTCATATTCTGTATAACTGCCCGCTTTTGCTTTTCAACAGTACGGACAGCTTCGAGGCTCTGGGAAAGGCCCTGTTTCAAGGTAATAGCAGCTGCGGTGAGGAGCTCCGGACCACGGTGGCCGACGGTAGTTGTGAAATCCGCCCAACAGAGATGAACCCTGCTCGGCTGCGAATCAACCTCCAGACCAGTTACGCGGCAGTCGAGTATCGTGCTTTCGGTTGAAGGGCTAGGGACATGTTTGTCGGAAAGAGTATCTAATTGCAGGGATATCGATTGGATGGAAGACTTCATCCTCGTTTCACGTTCTGAGAAAACACCTTTGAAAGTGACCCTCTCCATGCATAGGCCAACCTCCATGGCAATGTCAAGTCGGGAGGAAATATGGCTTTCCTTGAGCTGCGGTGCGATTCTCGGATGACCCTCTTCGGACATGGATAGGTTTTGGAGTACATGGATGGTGATACCCGGGCACGACGCCTCGAGAATTTTCCGGTTCGCGCCCTTTACCTCTTCTTTTGCAGAAGATGATATGAATGAATTACACTCCGCAATGAGAGCGTCGACTTCCAGTTCAGGACCAAGCCGCTAACGGATGAAGTCAGTATCGGGCAAGTGATATAGCCTGACTCTCTTACGATTGAAGATATCGCCTGTTGGAAATGTCCAAACACCGGGACCAGTAGCGGTGTTAATTTGAATTCAAGGGACCGCTTGAGATATAGCCGGGTGGTGAATGAGCCTTGTTCTGGATCAGGGGTGACAGTAACTGGACTTTGCTGCAGGGCTCGTTGGACATCCGTAGTATAATGGTTTGATAGTCTCGAGGCGAAGAAACGACCACGATCCTATATCAATTAGAAAGGAAATGATACTGAATTAACGACACTCACTTTCGTCAAGACGAAAGAAGGATTTTCCCAGTATCCGGGGTCGTTCCTCCGTGCACCAGCATAATGCCGTGTCAAATGAGCATAGTATTTCAAGAGGGATTCATCTCGATTCAGAACACGACCTAATATTCGTGAGTTTGCCATAGTGAGGAGCCCTAGGACGTGCACACCTTCGAGATCAGTCCAGTCACTATCGGTAGAATCTCCGTCCGTTAGATCAGCATCGTCTGATTCATCGCCACTTGACATAGGTCGCTCCTCATCCCGAAAATGAATTGGGGTCATTGGGGTCGACGTGCGGGTCCTCCTATCGATCTGGTGTGAGCTATTTGAGCCATAGTCAGCAGTATCGTGACGTACGCGAGTCTGGCGTCTCTATCAGCTTCAGAAATAAGGCCCTCTTCTTCAGATTCAGAAACATCGACGACGGCCGATGAGCGATGTAGATACACAGCTGGAATAGCTCTCCGGGGTTGGGGATGTACTATCCGTGCCTTTGGCTTGCGAGACCTAGGGAGTCGTGGTTGCGGAATATAAACGCCATTTTTGTGCGTACTGCGACCTGGATTTGGACGTCAGCGGGGTAAATTACGTAGACAAAAACGCTGAACGAACCTCCTTCCGTTCGACTGAGCAACCTTGCTGCTCGGTCTGTCAATTTGTCCTGTTCACTAACAAACGCTCGTTGTTTTTCAATGTGCTCCCTGAACCCCTTCGGAGCTGCATACATATCAACATAAAGGTCCGTAGCAACATGTGCTGCTTCCAGCCACGCATTACGCTCAGCAGATGCACGCAACAAAACTTTGACAACGATGTGAGGTATTTGTAACCCAGTTGATTTGCTGTAGTTCATGCCCCCAACGTCGTTACTGTCTATCTTGATACCGGAGTCGCAGAGTATTTGAAGTGCAGAATCATTGGCCCGCATAACCATCTCAAATGATTTGACCTGGACTTTATAGAAGGTGACTACGGAAAGGGGTGAGCTAAAATAATCCTTAGACCAAATGTTTTCTTACTGTCAGGATCAATTACGGGCATATACTCAGCAGCAGGAGCATTTGTCAAGTCTGTGAAACCCAAACCAAATGACCTCGCGGTGTGTGCCAAAATTTGGGCATCTAAGAGAGACATGTCGAATTTGACGTGGCCGAAACGCATTTCCCAGATACACAAATATGTCGAGGTCCGTGGCATCGGTCCGAACATGCGGTTGGCAATGATGTCCAGACCTGGGGCGACGTTGTTAGTATACCGGAGGTGTGGGGCTACGGTCGGTGGTTTAACTCACCATCAATCAGCATGACCTTCTGACCAGTCTTCGCGTGTTCGTAAGGCAGTCTGTTAGAGAAATCATGATTTATGTGTCCATATATAGTGGGTGCATTATAAGATATTTCTGGGACACGTTAACGCTGAGAGGTAAATGTACGCCATGATAACACTTACCGAGGAAATAGTCATGCAGACGCAAATGAAGTTGAAGCTCTGAAAATGATAACACTATGCAAGGTCTAAAACGAGCACTAAGATCTGGAGGTTGGCGTGCTTCAATGCCGAAAACACTGGCAGGTAATGCGATGACGCCCCCGTCAACCACAACAGACAGGGTACATTGAAACATGTTGCTCTGGGTGTGGAATGAGGCTCATGCCCGGGGAGACGGCTATCAAACACTCACTTTGCCTCTACGATATTTCAGATCCACAGGATCCCCCACAGGGATGTTCTTTCTCCGCTTGTCGATATATTCGTAGAGTGTAGAAAAGTTCGTAAATGACCCCAGATAGTTGTCACGCAGCACCATCCAATATCGTATAGACCAACCTAAGGCTTGGTAAACAAGCTTCGAGATCTAGTAGAAGGCTCAGTCAGGGATTCTGTCAAGATGTGATTGGAGATTCCTGCCTTGAAATCCAACGTCAGGTGATCAACAAAGTCCTCTCGCGTGTCGGAATAATAGTGATAGGACGCTTTAAGGGCGAAAGAGCCAGCCCTGGCTAGATTGCAACCATCTTTAGAGATATATGCAGCTCGAGTATTCCACCGAGGCAAAGAGAAATCGATAGACAAATCCGGCGCCCTGACGGCAATTTGTACGGTCGTTGATTCCGGCCTGAACTTGTTGGAGGGGATGATAACATTGGTCTCGAATTTATCTCCAAGTAGAATGACCAGGGCTGTTGGGCGGGTATTCAGAATATGCATATAAGAACGCGGACGTCTGTTCGTACCGTTATCCTCGCATACGAGCGGTTTGTCAATTATGTTTTGATCATTGGCATAGAGGTGAATTTTATAATGGTAGAGGTTGAAGTTTACCGCATAGATAGTGGGGACCCATCGTTGCCAATCGCTTGGAGGCCCAGACGCCCAATCTTTCCCAAGGTCGGTGAACATGTTGATGTGGTCCCGTAAGAGGTAAAGAATCGGCTGACGAAGTGTAACATCGAAGGCCCAGGTTCTCTCGTCATTCCATTTCAAGGGCGATGGAAGGTCCCCGTGAACCTGTCAAAAAGGTGAGATGCGCGTATATCTAAAGGGCAGGTAAAGAATACTTACGCGGCATGATTCTGCAGCTACTAGACGGATGTCATTCAGGCTCGATGTCACAGAGATATCGTCAAGATGAACTTCAAAAACACCCTCATAACCAGAAGAGTCTGCTACCATAGGCACCGAGTAGTGGATTGACGAACGATCCCCGACCATCACATTGATGGACACTGGTTCCCTCCGTCGAGATCTCTTTGGAACTTCGACCAAACCATCCCACTGCCAGTCCTGTGCTAATAATCAGAGATCATACATCAGACACAAGAAACGGGGTATGCCTTCGAAGCCTCCCTGAATGGTACGTGTAAGGTTGTCTCATTCCTCAGTTCCACAAATATCTGGAGAGCAGTCCATATCCGTTTATCGCCAGGCCCAACTGGACGTGTCTGTTCCACCGTCTGATATGTTGGGGGGAAGAATACTTTCTGTAGCTCGGCTCTGCGAACATTAAAACACATGAGATAAATCACTCTCGAAAATGCCATGGCCGATGCCCACCTCTGTCGGTCAGCCCATGGTCCATATCTCACAATACCACCGTGCACAATGAGTTCCAGCACCCAATCCGGCGAAACGTCGCCGTTACCAAACTCATACGTTCCCGGGTGCTCTTGCAGTTCTACTGGCGGTACATCGCCAACAATGTCAACGAGGTAGGACATCTCGAGCGTCGGTGTTTCCAGTATCTTCCGCTCAATGGCATATTCCAATGTGGAAAAATCCGCCCCAACGGGCGTCTCCTCCTCCACTCCTTTCCCTCGTTTGGAGCGGCGTCGTGGGGGAGCAGAGGCTCTGAAGTTTCGCTGCCTTTGTCGGTTAACGCCATATTTGAGAGTGAGAGGGTAGAGACTGAGCTGTCGCCAAAGGCGCCAGAAGGAGTTATATGAAATGTACGAAGATGCATTCTTGAGTGTCGGATATCTTCGGAATTGCGTCAACAATGTCAATGTGCACATCGGATATATATAATGCGTACTGGTCAACACGGTCATGGATCACCTCCCCAAGAGTCGACATCGGATCAACATAGCGCTCGTTCTCCGCCATTTGGATCACAGCATTATGAAACTTGAGTGCGAGGACTTGCTTGTATAGGTCACACCTCGATCTTGCCTACGCATAAAATCATTCGACATATTCCACACCTCATCTCATCATATACTCACCTGGGTTATACCAAATGTACCCTGGCACACACTGAATTCTGCCACAAGGAGACTAGATGTCGACGAATTTCCGCATATAATGGCGCCTTTGGAAACTTGAATGCCCAAAGGCAAGAGTTCTTTGGGATCGAGAACAGGTAGTTGCTCCTTAAACCATGTGAAGGCATGCTGGATGGTCGCCGGAACGCGCAATGTACGCCTAAGACGGGAAGGTCCTCTTGACGGCATTGAGTCTAAGTTGAGAGAAAGTAAACAATAGCGACGTTCGACAGCGCACATGGCTCACCGAAGCGATTCAGCTTCTGTGAAGACCGGTTTCGGTCTGTCGAGCGAGAAATATTTCTATTCAAACTCTCCTCCATTTGAGCAATAATGTTGTCGTATGCGGCGGTGCGGTTATATAGGAACCATTCGAAACCTTGTACGGTTATTTGAATGCGACATGACAAGACCCGGAAATCAAGCTGGTCTATCTCGGCGTGAACAATATTGCCTTCGTGGTTCTGAGCAAATGCATGTACGTACGCTCTTCTCCTTTGACATATAATTCATCCTCTGTCATAGGCTGCCGGATCCAGTACCGCCATTGAATCTGGCCCTTGACAATCTTTATTGTCTGGTTACTCGAATGGTAATGGACATCCTTCAGTAGAACTCGTCCGGTCAAGATAGAGAAGTGTATTGAACCTATTGCTCAACTCGTCAGAACAAGGGAGCAGCAACTTGACACTGATCTCTTACTGACCTATTTCAATCCAGCAACTGAAGCCTTCCTGATTCCAATACAAGACCCGCAGCGCCAAGCCCAGCACGCATCCCAGGAAACGATTCCAGTAGAAAAAGTAGAGAATAAGCGCTACAACGATCAATATACACGCTACCAGGAGAAGCCGGTCGAGCATGGCGTCGTCTGGCGATTAGGTTATGCGAAAATGTGTTATCCCGTGAATAGATATATTTCTAGTGACCTCCTTGATTTCAAGAGGGTGATACGGAAGAGTGGGAGGTGAAAGTTGAACGCAAGGTTAGCATTGGGAGGGACACGGTTGTCCCAAACAAGCTACTTTGACCGAGATTGAATTCACGCGCTGGCTGAATTTACTGGCCCTGATTATATCATCGACCATAACCACACCCTCCTCGATCCATCGTCCTCGCCGTCATGAACGCCAGTAAGATAGTCAAGGATACCCACACACCTCTCAAGAAATTTGCCTATGCCACAACTGTCACCTGTTCAACGCAGGCCTCAACCTATGGCAAATGTATCGCAGCAAACTACACGGACGTAAGGAAGGACATGTGCAAGGACGAATTTGCGAAGTTTGCTGAGTGCCTGCGCACTACAGTGAGTTAATATTATGTCGCATGGCACTGTTTCCTTCATATTTCAACGCGCTTTTCAGCTGAAACGCAAGTGGTGAACACCAGCGTCATACAAGGCACACCGATGGGCCAATCCCGATAGAATAGCAGATTATATAGTGTAACAATCTATCCCAAGCCTCCTGGAATACGTCTACCACCCTCGCTTCCACTGCCTCCATCACCATTTGCCCTACCACCCCGGGCAGTAGTACCGTTACCGCCTGTACCTCGCTCTCTCCTCGTTCGCGCGTTTGCGCGCATAATCATGCGTATTCCAGCCGGGAGGGGCAGAGAAGTCGTATTTGGCAATGGGAGTAGGGAGTCTGAATGTGCTGGTATAGAAGGAGCTGGGCTCCGTAACCGGCTTATGATGGGTGCAAATTGCAGATCGACAACACACGGTATTGGGTCCTTCCTCGAGTCTTTTGTAATGTCGGTGTGTGGGGTATCAGATTCAGGTGGTGACAAAGGGTGAGGGTCCGATGCAAGTGGTGCATACTCGGTGGATGGAGAAGGCAAGGATGAGGTGTCTGGCAGGAGGACGTCAGGCGTGTCCGTCTCCGTGCTCGTATAGTATAATTGAGTTTCATATGAAATAGTCGTGGTGAAGAGTTGCAGGACAAGTATACACAGGTCGAGGGAGAGTATCTGTAGCCTTGAAGGCACATACGCTGAGTATGTCATAGTCAGGAGGCACATCACGGTCTTCATACAGGGTGAAGGACTTACACATCCCAACAAAATCAATGACGAGTGCCCGGCCTTCTGATGCACCTTGCAAGGCATGGATCCAGAGGATGACAGCGTTTGAGACCAAAATGAGGCCAAAGAAGAACCGGAGGGGATATGTTGGGTCAAATTCTCGAGGTCTTCCGCATTGAGTTTGGATGAACATCCGGGAAAGATAGATGAACACAGATGGGGACATGAGGAATGAAACTGTAAGGAGTTGCTGCACAAGAGTGTCGAGCTGCGACATAACATTGGATGATTCAGTTGCGCTGAACGCTGGGTCTGGGCTAGACTCACCGAACGGACGAGGTGCTGGCGCTGAGCATAGTAGCGAGTGTGCATGACATGTAACTGGTTAGAGTAGATGCAGCTCGACGTGAACCGCGGTGGGCCTCAGCGACAGGACGAAAAGAGATTGTACATCCAGTGGTAGCGTGCACGAGATGTCATTCCCTTGCTTGTTCTTGTGTACCCCTTTTTGTCACACAACTCATTATTACAATCGTCATAAATACGGTGCTGACAATGTACATCCAAGACTACGTATAATGTCCCTTATGAAAACAGGAAATCTATCTCAAGTCAACGCCGGGTCTCTCTCCGGCTGCATATGTATACCGGGGGAGTTCATCAACCTCAGGTGTATACGATGTCGTTGGCCCCCCAACAGTTTTGATTATCGACCGTCGTCTGGTCGCTTCTGCATCATCAATTGGTGGGGACTCGCCACCAGTCCCCAACTCCCGTTCTTCCCTCTTCAGTCTAGCCTTTTCCTCCTCTGTTATCTCTTCGTGCGTCCAAGTGCCACCTCCATAACCATCCTCGACTGGCGGCGAGGGTCTCCCATTGTCTACAAATGTTTTGAACCTACGAGGCGCCTGAACTGGTGCAACTGGTGGTTGAATCGAGGCCTCTCGGTAAGGGTCATACTCCATCCCATCATCATCATTGTATGATCCCACCAGCCCCAGTGGTGCCAGTTCATGCGAACTTGCGAGTGTAGTGTATCGAACTTTCGCACCGTCAAGCCTGAACGCCTCTTCGATCCCTCTCCTTGTTTGACGTTTATACGTTTTCTCGTTGCTGAGTTGGTTGACATAGCGGGCCAGAATTAGTGCACCATCTGTTTACAGTCAGGCGGAGAAGGAAATGGACAAAGGGGCAGATATTGCACTCACACATCTCAATCAAGAGAACGAGAATCGCCACGACGATAAGCGTTCTCTGTCCGAAAGATATCAACCCCATGCACTGGTCTTGTGCATCTCCAGATCCTTCACACAACCCTGTATTGGTGCTCTTGGCTGCCTGAGAGGCGGCAACCAGGAACCAAATTGCAACCCCAAGGTTGAGGACGAAGTGTACGTATGTGATGATTGCGTAGATGCGGATAAAGCTCAGCTTGCGCACTATTGAGCCGACGAGACTACCATATAATTGAGAATAATACAAAGTAACGGGTTTCAAGCACTTACCCAAATATTGACGCGGCGAAGAGAAAAGTCTCCACTAGGCCACCAATCACAAATGCAGCCTTAATCCCACCAGACATACTAGGGCTAGCTATCGATAATTTCATGAGCTTAGACCCAACTTGAATGGGCGGGAATTGGATACTCACCGGATAGCTCGTACCATAGCACAATTGAGAGCACAGCCGAAAAGATTATCCCCAAAATGGCCATGACGATAACACCTAAACGAACGGGGATACAACAGCAGAACTTGGTCCTGCCAAGGAAAAGCTCTCGATAGCTGAACGCCATAGATATATGAAAATCTTGAAGGTCAAGAAGAGTGGCGGGTTATAAAGGGCCGGAGTTGCTGAGCAGCGGGCGGTAGCCGCTAAGAGCATGCTGTGGGGGCAGTGTCAACTGTTTCAGTATCATCAAGAACTCGGCGCCTGCGGCTTGACCACATACGGAAAGAGACTTTCCACCACTGACTTGAGCGCTATCATGTCACGAAGATTGTAAAGTTGTGTCAATGCGAGACTTGCGTTATCGTACAACGCGACCCCCCCCCGGCGTGTCTTCCATGGCACCTGCTTCTGCTGCCGGGTTGCAACTTTCTGTGAGAAGAAAAAACGACCATCTTCCGGGGACCGTCACTGCGGTGATGGACGGGCGGTAGGGAGGGGGTAAGGTCAAAAATAGATGATCGCGAGTTTTTAGTTGTTGTTCTTTGGCGCCTGCAGTCACCAATTGCATGATATTTGATTACTGGAGAAGCGCACCCGTTGGTAAACGCCCGAACTGTCAATATTATGAGCCTCAAACCGGCGCGCGTGTCAGGGGTGAGACATCTGAAATTCTGAATAAGTATTCGCGTTTATGGCAGCACTAGTACCTGGTGCGAAATGACCTCACTCCTATCAAATCCTGTAGGACACTGCCACTCTCTGATGGTCAAGATACGAAACCATCTCACCGTCCAGGGGACAGTAACAATGTGTATATTGCACCTCTGGTAAGAAGTGGCTTGCTCAAGACTTGTCCGATGTCTGCATCCCCTATACAATTCTGCCTGCGTCGTGATTTCCACGGAACCAACTAATTGCCAGACTCCCGTGCGGCCATTGACTGATAATACTGACTTGCTGGTCAAGCAATTCAACGTCAATATCACAATGCACTACATATCACTGTTCGATGAACGTTGGTAGACAAGGTGTCATATTTGTCGCTTACAACAAATTTGATCCCAGAGCTTATACATATATCTGTCAGGTTCCCAAATTGGACAATCGCATGGAATGTTGAGGCACTGTGCATCGACCGTGCATCGACCTAATTTCTACTTAAATACGCAGTTTACATGTCCGTGATGATCATCCTTTTGTCCTCACCAATGGATTTCCCCGACTTTTCTTAGTTCCTTCAACAGTGCTTAGTTCCTTCAACAGTGACTGCCACGTTTACAACCTACTATATATTTGTCAAATCCTGACCGTTGAGCTACAAAAAGTCAACTGAAGAGTGGCACCAAGCGCTTATGACCGGGCCCTACCTGCTTCCAAGTTCCTAAGTAATAATAGCACTGTGGCACCCATACTTGACTGTAATGACAGCAGTGGTTCTTGCACCCAGGTGATGAAGATGAATCCAGATTACATTTCTGAATTGACATTCTTAAAATAATTAGTCACCAAAGAATATAGCACGCAACGGCCCGCTTTCTACAAGGATCAATATATATATTACAATAATCCATAAGTTTGGCGCGCCAGAACAAACGCGATCGCGGTTATTTGATCTAGAGGTTGACTCCAAACACAGAGGCAATTGATCGCTTTTGCCTTTTATATCTCTCCCACATCCATACTTCGTTTATACGCCTACTGCCTCGCTCTTTGACAAGTCTGCTCGCTGGTCTGAACGCGCGAAAATTTCTGCTCTATGGACTCGCAAAACAAGAAACCTGCTGATGCCATGGAGGTAGATGAAGAAAAGAAAGCGTCTTCCTCCAAACCTACGGTCGTCCGCGCACGCGCCTTGTCCGTACCCTACAATACTGCCCCGCCCAATTACACCGTCGGCTATGTCTATTCTTCAGAAATGACCACGCATCTCAAACTTGGCAACGACCCTCATCCAGAACAACCACAACGTATTGTTCAGATATGGAAAACGCTCATCTCACACCAGTATAACCAGAGGATGCTTTGGTTGCCAATTAGGCAGGTCAGTCGGGAAGAAGCGCTGCTGGTTCATACAGAAGACCACTGGGATAAGGTCCAGGCCATACAATGTGAGCTTACCTACCTCGGATTTCAAGGGGAGTATCGAAGAAAGTCACCAAACTTGTCTTTGTTTAGACATGCAGGATCAACAGATTATTGATTCTGAGGCATACTATGAACAGCTGTCTCTGTACGTCATGGCCGGAACCACCAGAGCGGCATTGCTGAGCTGTGGGGGCGTTATCGAGGCAGCTCTTGCAGTTGCAAAGGGTAAGCTGAAAAAGACCTTTGCTATTGTTCGGCCACCTGGGCATCACGCAGAACCGGACGAGCACATGGGATTCTGTTTCTTCAACAATGTTGCCGTCGCCGCTCGTGTTGTTCAGCAGCTCACGTCGATCAAGAAAATACTCATTCTAGATTGGTATGTACTATATGAATATGCTTAGATCTATATGCTGAGGCGAACCATTAGGGACGTTCATCATGGTATGACCAGAAAATTCAGTCTGATATTCTCTGTTCATGTTATGTCCACAGGTAATGGCACACAGCGTGCCTTCAATGACGATCCGTCGGTCTTGTATATCTCCCTACATCGTTACGAGCAAGGGAGCTTTTACCCTACTGGTCCTTTTGGTAGTATGCAATCGTGTGGGGAGGAAGCCGGACTGGGCTAGTGAGTAATTCGATGTGCATATAGGCGCTTTTTTGACATATATATGATCTAGTTCTGTCAACATTCCCTGGCCATGTGCGGAAATGGGCGACGCAGATTATATTCACGCCTTCCAGAAGATCGTCATGCCCATTGGAATAGAGTTTGCGCCAGATCTGGTCATGAGTACGTCTCAAGGCTAATAACGCCCAATTGGATGGAACAGTTGACTTGGTTGCTAGTCTCAGCAGGATTTGACGCCGCTGCAGGCGATGAACTAGGCGAATGCCTGGTTTCCCCTGCTGGTTATGCCCATATGACGCATATGTTGGCTGGATTAGCTAACGGCCGAATGGTGGTTGCACTTGAGGTCTGTCTTGTCACTAAGACATCTAACCTGCGACTCTGATAACTAGCTCAAAGGGTGGATACAATCTGGATTCAATCTCAGTGTCTGCCCTAGCTGTGACAAAGGTTTTATTGGGTGAGGCACCTGATCAGTTACCCCCCCTGACGGCCAGTGAAGAAGCCACGGAAACCGTCTGGCTAGTGGCAAAGGAACAGAGTAAGTATTGGAAGAGCGTGGACCCTCGTGCATGTGAACCCCGAGAAGGTACTCTCACTTCCTGTTCATGTTGGGTCGTGTCTGAATGTGCATGGCAGACATAGAGGATATGACATTCTCGATACCCGGTCAGCCTTACTGACAGAACCAACGATCTCATGCTGATATTACCTTAGAAATTCTCAAAGCACACCGCCAACATTACCTTTATACCGAGCATGGAATGATGCAGATCCCTTTACTCAGGCCGGAGATGGAACAGCGATTATCCGCACAATTTATGTGCAGGTAAGTCATCGGTCCGTCTTCGCATCCCCTCAACCTCATCCCGATTAGTTCGGATCTATTCACCAACAAGACACTAGTTGTTTTTATCCATGAGTTGTGGGTCTTCTTTCTTTTACTTCTGCCTTCCTAGATGATTGAGATATTGTTAGTGGCAATCTCCGCATGGAGCTTGAATCCTCAGCCACGTGCGACGTTGAGCTCGAGAGGTCATACCTAGTGCGTAAGCGGCTAATATTTAAACAAATTCTCATTGGCCTTTTACCTTGGTTTTAGATTGATTTCTCTAAAAGTCTCATTGAATGGGTGAAAACCGATGGCTATGCCTTGCTCGATGCTAACCTTTTTCCCAAACCCCCGGCCATTATATCTTCCGTGAGTTCATCCTATTCATTCTATATCTAAGGATTACCGATACTCACCTTGACAGCGGACAAAATCGACGGAGGAGATAGGTCGAGATACCCTCGTCTATATCTGGGACAATTATATCCAGTGTGTTCGCTCAGTTTATCCTAGTTCTCTACTTGAAAGATTCTTCAGGCTTTCTGGTGCGACTAAAATCATACTTATTGGCCATGGACCAGGGTGTCAAGCCCTCGTCAACCTCATGGATAAGCGTTGTAAGTTGTGTGCTCCCTCCCTTACCGTATGACTCATGACTATTCGATAGCGGCGGGTATCGTGAAGTGTGTCAAAGCTGTGATCCAGGTCGTTGGGCCACAGAAAATGCCTACAGTTCCCATGTCATCTGATACGATTCGAGATTGGTATCGGAAGGTTCGTGGGCGAGTCTCCTTAGAGTTCCTGTTGCTCATTACGACTTTAGCATTCATTCTTGATAGTTCCATCGACACATCCGTCCATCAGCCCTCACTCGAGAACGAAGACTTTGCGCAGGCACAAAGCCGTAATTGAGATCGGTACGCCCATCCTGTGTGTTTCTGGAGATCCACTGAAACTTGCGAAGAGGAAACTCGGCAAATCAAGTTGATCATGACTGGTCTTCCAGCCATTCAAAGCATCGTCCAGGAAGCATTCAATAAGAAGTCTGTTAACAACACCACTAGTGCTAAGTCACCCCCACCCGCAGTCAAAGCCAATGCATGAGTATATCACGACCCTTCTTCGCTGTCCTTGCTATCTGTGACCAGTTGTGTAATTCATTTCAGAGTATGTACAATAAATAATATTTACAGTAGATCAACGGTATTTCTACCTTCAGATATAATGGCAGTTGGTTTGCCTTCGAAGCTTAAGAAGTCACCATGCGCGATGGCAACGAGGTCAGAGTTCCCCTTCTTCAGACCCAGGAGTTTCTCAAGATTGGTGGAGGCCAAAGCAAGGGCCTGCTCATAGGAAATACTATCTTCTCCTGCTTCGAGCCCAACCTATTATTTTTTGGTTAGTAACAAGGATGCGAGAGGGAGTATGTTCTTACCCAACCAGCATCGAAGCGAATGTTTCGCGCACTCCAGGATTCCTCGATGCCAATTCCGACTGTAACGTTATGACGGATCAAAGTACTAGCGGCATTTTCTGCAGTTAGCGGGGGCCCAGGAAGGATCCTCCTGGACTTCCAGGTAGCAGGGAACGGTCGGACAGGGCGCAGAACGACGCCGATGCCTGCCTCCCCAATCTCCTTGGCAAGGAGATGGGCTTCTGCTGCACCTATGAAGGTGACCTGAAGGGGGGTCTTGGTTTCAGACTCGACTTCTCGTTTGAGGGTGATCAAAGTTGCCATGATATCTGCACTATCGACTGCGACGACTATGGGAATTTCGCCCTATCGCACATGCCTTGAGTGACCGGGACTTGAGATAAAAAAAATGTGAAAGTTTACCTTGATGATCTTCTTGAAAGCTTCGCCCAAGTCTCCTTCACCCCCACTGTTCAGTAAACGACGGAGAAGGGAGATCTGAGTGCTGACACTGGGAGTAGTGAAAGCACCGATAGTGATATGAAGAGCAGTCTCATCTTGAAGTACGGCGCCCTTCGAGAGTTTGTGGAAAGCTCCTGTCGTGAAAGCGGTTCCTAGTCCCGATAGGAAACCTGAAGAGATTGGAGAGGATATTCCAGCAGTGACACCAGCATGATATGCAATGCTGTGTGGTTTGGTGAAAACAAGGTCATAAGGAGTCTGGAAGTTTTTCTCTTACAGTGCATCGCGGGACGAAAATTGGAGTCCATCCACAGCGCGAATAACGCTACCATCGCCTCCAAGAATGCTTGGGACGTCGGACTTGAGTGGATCGATGACCTTGCCGTCCTTGGTTGAAGATTCGCCTTGGATGTCTTCGAGGCCTAGGGGGCTACCGAAGCTGGTTAAGGCAGGCCTTTAAATAACTTGTCAGCATAGAACCAGTATTGAGTGAGCGGCTCTAACGTACGCGATACTTCCGCCTTGTAAGTCAATCACTTTGATGTCACCCTTGAAAGTCCTCGCCTGCTTGCCGCAAATGCTGGGTAGCCCAACGCAGATAATTTTGCCCTTGTTTACGAAGACGGCACCCAGCTCGCCAGCCTCACTCATGGAATAGACTTGTGAGATCCCACACTTGGGACCACGTGTATGGACCCTGCTGACATTAGTGAAAAGAATGGAAGCTGCTTGTTCTGGCTGGGGAGTGAGGGGTGGCAATCCATCGTACTCAACAGCTAGTTGAGCCTCCTTGTCAAAGTTTGGTGTTTTGGGTGCCTTCTGGGCTTGAACATTTTTAGGTGTAACATGCGGGGTTTCGAGCTGTGCAATGCCATCGATAAATACTTGCTGTGGCGCAGCACCAAGGGCAAGCGGGTGGCTATCCCAGATGACAAGATCTACAGGTCAAATTCCATCAGAAAATTTGAGTGCAAGGGGGTCAAGTCACTCACCAGCATCATAGCCTATAGTATATCCACGGTCAACCCAAGTCTCTTCAAAAGCTGAGATCTCACCTGTCTTGACAAGGCCGATTCTATGGTCCAATCCCATGATCGCGGCTGGCGTAGAAGTTACAGAGGCTAGGGCAAGGTTAGAAGCCAAGCCATAGTAATGGGCTTGTTGTGCTTCATTGATTAGATGCCTTGAATTCAGAACGTAGTGGTCGCTCTACAACACACGATGATAACCAAAAAGTGGATGTGATATGAATCATTAAACGGACCTTCATAACGACTTGCAACCCACTATCGGCCAGAATGCGTGGTGCAAACTCAGAGCCTCTGTAAGCTTCACGCTTGTATCTGGCATTGGTAGCGAAAAGAGCAACGCCCGGAGGGTGGCCTTTGCAGAACTGAGTTTGGTACACTCGATGCGTCTGTCACAGAATGACGGACCGTATGCTTTTTTCAGAAGATCTGGGACTAAATATGTCTCGTGCGCGTGGTGGAAAGCAGCAATAGAAAATTTGAACTCGTTAGTGATCTGGTCGTTTCTCAGCTCTCAAGGATACACCACGGGAGTGAGTTTGCATACCCGGACCATCCCATCCAAGTCGACAGCTTCATAACAGTGGTTGTGAACCTGTCTGTTGCTTCTAGTCATTTATTATATTCTAGAATGCAGAGGACAGACCTTAACACGCCCTCGCAGGACATCCACGAGCGCCTCCCACTGAAGATCTTCCGGGAAGGGGCCAAGATTATCCCATTTCCCAGCGGAGGCTTTCTCACAATAGGTATCTTGCTCCTCCTTAATCTTCCGAGCAGTGTCATATCTGAATTCGAGTTAGCTCCCGCTATAACCTGGGTGGGACCGCAATTACGCTTGTCTGAAAGCCCAGATGGTATCCATACGAGTTCCTGAGTAAACGCGACCTGATGGAAATTAGCACCAGAAAACGCGGGGCCAAGTGAAAATAAACTAACTTGGATTCTCGCCTGGCCCAAGATTTGATCAACGTGTCCGTTCAATCATTGGTTCGCTGTACTTACCACAAGCATGCCTTATCGTGGGTCAGCCGTAAGTAAGACAAATACCATGTAGAGACTCACTTCATTTGACGCCATCGAGGCGGAAGAGACGGATCAACATAGCTCGCGTTGATTGTATAGGGTGGCTCAAGCAGCATAGCACTCGTCGAACGCTCAGAAGTGGACCTAAGTTTAATTGTGAACGCCTGGCCACCTAGAATAGTCGCTTTCAGCTGATCTTTCAAGCTGATAACTTGCAGGCGTACCAATCGCATCAGCAGATCCTGGTAATATATTAGCTGTCGTAAGTCCCCCAGAAATAGAGAGCTGGTAGGAGTCATCGTGGGTGTTCAAACCATCCAAACTACGAAGCCACGGAAGGGCGAGCCCCTTCAACGAATTGGTATCATCAGCGCCTTTAAGATCTGGAGCGCTCCCAACGCCGATATGCGAATGGATATCCACAATTCTATATCTTGAAGTTAACGACAGTTGAGATCGAAACTAAATTCAATGGCTTACCCAGGCGTCACCCAAGCCCCTCCTGCATCGACCGTATTGAGCTCAGAAAAATTATTTAGATAAGCTTGTTCTATGTCCCCAATGGCCAGTATGATTCCCTTGTCTAACAGGATATCACCTTTGACTACTTCGTAGCCCGAGACGCGTCCTGTCCAGATAGTCGCGTTCTTGATAAGTGTGGGAGGCGTTCCAGACTCGAAACGGTCAGACACAGTGCGCTCGTGAAAGTTGCTTGGGGGGCCTGCAGGAGCATTCAGCTGGCGACATTTGTCCAAAATTTTATCGGCATGAAGCGGCACCGTCTGCAAGCGCGAAAGACGATGAACATTGTTGAATTGGAACCCAAGAACCGTCGCCAGGCCCAAAGCAAGAAGAACGCGGACAAGCAAACGCCTTTTGCGACTGACATCCTGCTTGCGGGGTGCGGTAGTGTTGGGCTGGGGTATCTTGTCCATTGCACCTGTCGACGCAGTGTGGGAGGAGAAGCGAAAGCGGGGAATAGCGATTAGCTTAGTTCCCAGTTTAGTGACGTGCTCACGCTGATGCAATATTGCTATTTATAACTCTCATGTCGTCCACTCATGCGCCTCCTGTCGTCGTGCCAAGTTCTTCTGGAAATAACATCATCGTCAACCCATGCCAGGTGATATTTCACTGTAAAAGCGACGGCAGAAAAATTGAAAAGCATCTCAGAGAGGGAATCCAGTGTTAGAATGCATACGAAATGTAGGAAAGGAATTCGGCGACACTGCTGCCGACTATCGAGTTGGCCGAACAACGGGCGTTTTGTTCCTCAGGTGAGTGCTGAGCTCTCCACATCCGACCACTTCTCATGATCAACTAGTCTTCGTTACCATCGCCTGCATCCAGAGTACATTCACACGCGTATTGAGAAGCTGGGTCGCTCGTATGATCGTCGCTTTCTTCTTATTCTATGTGATATTGTAAGTCTCGGGCTTTGGCTTGGGGTTTGTTCATTATTCAATATCGAAGTCCAGGCACAGCATCAGGAGCCCATACGAGAGCTTACCAAGGTCCGGCGACCACTTGGCTCTCAAGTTCTGTCTGACACCACCCTTACAGTCATGTCTCATTAACAACATCACAATCATCGTTGCTTTCTCGTAGGTTCCCTGCAGGAGTTTAGACTCCATGACTTTTCACTCACTTCTGGTGCAGAAATGATGAAGCAGCCCACTACCTCTCCATGTACAAACAATACGAATCCAAACCGCCAGACATGATCAAAGAGCGCGTCGACAAAGACTATAACGCAATCTTCCGCAGTGCGCTGACCACCATCCCAAAGGTCAACAAGACTGACACGGAAACGCTTCGCTCGACATTCGGTGTATGTTGTATTGGTTGGTTTCAAGACTTGAGTCATCCGTTGAATCTTGATTACAGAGCTTTGCCGGTATATCAAAAGCCACGTCTGATCAACTTCGCAACCTTCCCGGGTTTGGTCAAGTTAAAGTCAAAAATATCGAGAACGCATTTAAGAAACCATTCCGCAACGATGCCACTACGAAGCTCACCGATCTTCCGCGCCCCAGCCCATCCCAAATAGCACAAACACACAGACCAGTAGGAGTCGGAGATGGAACGACTCGAACCCAAGCACCATTAGTTGCGCCATCTCAGCGACCCCCTCGGGAGCCAAGTCCTACTTGGGATATAGAGCTAGATCTCAACGAGGAAGTCCAGGATGTACTTGGCGCGGGCTCATCGAAGCAGACCAAAGCCGACGACCCAACTTCTAAGACCTTTTGATATTGACCTTATGCATGATCGATGGTTGAGGATTCTTGATGCGGTTATATTAATTCATGTGGTACTTAGTGTTAGAGGTGAATTGATAACAATAATGCACCGAATATAATATGTATAAATTTAACCTTACAACAAAACGGAGCAGAGTGAAGCAGAAACTGATTAAGTGAAACCTGTAAACTGGGATTACTAGAACGTCAAGTGTCACCGGGGACCTTGACCTGGAGTACTATCCTACAGTAAAAGAAGCCCAAAAGAGGGGGGGGAGGCAAGTGAGGCAAATTCAGTAATCACTTCCTCCTGAAATAGCTCTGAATATTATGGTTGGACTTTCTCCTATGCTGTACGACTGCTTGATATTGATACAGGATCCGGAAAGCTGTCTGGAAAAGGATAGCCTTTGTTCGTGACCGATCCAAATGTGCTGCACGGGTATCTTCTACGAACGCGAAGGTCGTCAGATAGTAGACCATGATAAACCAATGAAGAAAACTCACGGATTCGGCCATGTATTTTATACAGTTTCTCGTGCAAAGCAAGTACGAGCGACTGATCTCTCTCCTTAGCAGGACTCTTTGAAGGCGACGGCGTGTGCCTACTTGACTCCTCTTGTTCGAGATATTGGGGAATATCTGTTATGGCGATAGCCAGCACAAATGTCCAGCACGCCATTTCCACATAATTAGTCCCCTCGTGAATTTCAAATTTGCCCGCAGGACGAAGAGAATCTTGCGACGACACCCCGAGCATCGCCATAATTTCTGATAGTGGTGGTAGTGCAGAGTACTGTGACTAATGGCGGAGAGTCAGTAATAATTCAACAAAAGAAGGGGCGAGGGCATACTGGCAATAATGCAGACTTGTCGGTCAACATGGCGTGTGCCACTGAGCGAGCAACGCGTGCTACACGACCGGAGCCACTTGACAAGAAACTTAGTGCATAGAGTTTATTTTGAAGAGTATAAGGCTGGGTCAGATGCAACACTTTGTTGCAGATGGCGCTCTCCTGGAACGGGCTGAGTTGGTATGTAATTCTGAAGTTCGTAGCACGAAAACTTACGACTTCCGCATCGACGTTGCTGGGTTCGCCAACGGACTCGCAGACTTCATGGATTACACGAGACACTTGTAGCCTCATCTCTGGAGATAATGAGGGTTCCATGCCGATGAGCAGAAGAGCAGCAAGAATGTCAGGTATTTCTTTTCGATGCAGATGACGTGACCTGAAATTTAGACTATGATTTGTCTACATCCCATCGCGATAGTTCAAGGACTCACTTTGCAGCATTCATGATATGGAATAGGAGGCGTTCAATAACGGTACAACGATCGTCGCCCAGTATCACGCCGCGAAGCCCCCTGTTGATCGCCCAACCCAGCCTCTCCAAAGTAGAAAGTTCCGCATTCAAGGTGTGAAGTGTAGACAAAGTACGCTCAAAAAGAGGTACAGATGTTATAAATGTGGTATTGTTCAGCACATTGGGTAAGATTCGAGAGGCACACAGATTGAGGTTGTCGCGTCTGAAGGAGATCGCTGGTAAACCTGCTCGTGAGTACGAAGTATAGCTGCTATGTTTAACATACTTACCTAAGTCAACTAGCCAACTAACCGCATCGAGACCACCATCAGCATAGTTAGCCAACTCCAGGGCGCCAGCTTGGATCACCAAATGAACCAAAGCACGGTCGCCATGAGCAACCGTCTGAGCAAATGTCTGCAGGGTTGGGTCTGAACCTCGGTAATCAAGCCGCGGGAGGGTGTCGTCATATGAGTCCATGGTGCACAATTCTGAAGGACCCCATAATGCTACCCCGACCTCCCCTTGCTGTCGAAGGTGTTCTTCCTCGTCTTCGATTAACTTGTCGCCCTGGAGAATCTCTAAGACTTGCTCCTTCTGATTGTCATCAATAAAAGGGTTTCCATCGTCATCGCTAGTCATTGGGACATATGGTTTCGGCTTATTGAGGTTGACGTCATCATCATCTGATTCATCGTCGAGGTTCATGCTCGCCAAGTCACGGAGTTGAGCCTCTCGGTCTACAGAACGCATTCCGTTCCGTCCGTTAACTGCCCGCTCCTCTTTAAGAAGGGCATCCAAAGGATTTGCCGTCGGTTTCCGTCTAGATGGAGGCGAGGGCGGGGTATCGTGACGTAGACTGAGCGCCGGGCCTTGTTTACTCAACTCCGTTTTAGCAGCGGGTTTGCGTAAGTTATATCTTGCAGGCTTAACAGGAGTCCTTGCTTTCAATGAACTGGATAATTGTCTAATATTAACACTTGTTGCCGCAATACAAGCATATGAACTCGCCTCTTCAACTTGCTGTTATTCCCGAGACCCAACCCAGCTAAAACGTCAAGGTCGTCATCTTCATCGTCACTCCCGCCCAAACTGGCGACTGAAGAAAGAGGGGATGAAGGCTCCTGCGTGCGAGATCGTGCAAGGGCACGAGCCTTTATGTCCCTGATGATCTGTTCTGTTTTGGTGTTTACATCCAAAATTTCTATGGGCAGTGACGGATGCGTCTCATCGGGGCCGTCTGTCGAGGGAGGTGTGGGAATAGAGGCAGTGGCAGCACTGGTACTGGGACGTGAGGGTGTAGCGTCATATACTGAGTCAACGGCCATGTTCCAGTCCGCGTTGTAAACCGTGGAGGATTGAAGATCGGGTCGCGGCACCATATTGGGTTCCACAGGACTGTTCACATTCGTTAACGGAGACGGGGGTAACGCTTGCTGCCTCCAGTGATCAACAGCCTCTTTGACAGCCCCAATGTCTTTCTGTTCTGGACGATTTGGCCCTAGCTCCCTCTCCTCCGATAAGCTGCTTGGCACTAGAGAGCTAACTTCTAGCTGCCGGTCCGGAGATACGGAAAATCGAGATTTCTTTGTCCGCCTCGTATCGGATGGAGGAACCTGCAGAAACGAAGAACTGGGGAGGGGGGTGGTCTCAGACCGAACATGGACAACCAAGCTGTTCTCAATGTCCATCTTCTCCTCTTCAAACTTGGCTTCGTGAAGAATGTTATTTGGCCATCTGACATTGTTGGGTTGGAATGATATTACACTCTGTGAGCGAAGACGTTTGGTAGAAGGGTGCATGGGGGAGGCGATATGTACAGCCTTGGTCGGCAGAGGGGATCCAGTCCCAGCTTCTTGCGAATCAGAGGGTGCGGCCGCATTTGGAGAAGGTTCTCCTTGTTTTGCTTTTAGGTGGGAGTTGCGTGTAACGGGCGTCGCATTCTCTTTGGCGGATAGCTGTTTCGCGTTCTTTTGACTCACAACAGCCGGGCGAGACGCGCATGAGCTCGATAAGGTCGACTTTCTGGGGAAAAAATCCGTTATCTGCTTGGTCTTTGTATCCGAGGCGGTTTGAAGGGATTTTTGGGTCTTTGGCATGCCTTGACACGAGGAGGGTAGACGTGGATAGCAGGGCCCGACGCGCCAAAGCTTAAAAGGGCGTCACTAATTCAATATTGGATGACCGTTACGAATTGAATCAATGAGATCACGTGAGGTACCACCCTGCTTGAGATGCATGCACTTGGCACTTCAAATCTGATTATGCGTAACCTATCTGAAAATAACTTCTGGTATATAGACATGAAATTCAATAATACAGCAGTAAGTCCCTATCAAAACCAGGAGATAATACAGCAGTGGATGGAGCTCATTAATCATCGCGGAGGAGACCAACCAGCTCCTGTTCTGGTGAAATAATGGCCACAACTTCAGCACCAAAATCAAGTAGATCACCTCCTCTCGTTGCCACTAGATCCATTCCCGCAGAGTCACGCTCTACACCAAGCAACCTCTCTATATTAACGCTGCCAATACCAAAAGCCTCTTCTTTTGAAATTTGACCACCGGATTCTATGGCAGCCTGGATGGATCTCAGTGCCAACCCCGATGCGAGAACTGCTACACGTACCCAAGCGATGTCAAAGGGTAGTTCGCGAGCGGCATAAGCGCGCTCGGAACCAATGCCGACTGTGACCCCATGCTTTAGCAAAACAGATAAGGTTGTTTCCCTCGTGATTGGAGGTCCCGGTAGTCTAAGTGAAAGACATGAATCGCCGGCTTGGGAATAAATTTCCGACGAGAAATCACATACATCCTCCTCTTCTCCCAAGTACTGGGTAAAGGTCTTGCTGGAGTCAAGATGATGCCGACTCCGGCATCAGCCAATTCCTTTGCGAGGAAGTGGGCCTCACTGGCGCCAGTGATCGTTAGCCTCAGACTTCTCCTCATCCTCATTTCGAATTCTGACTTGAGGATGAGAAGCGTTGCAATGATGTCAGAATTATGGGCTTCAACAATCAAAGGAATAGAACCCTGCGCATAAGTCAGCATTGGCTCAGCCTCAGCCATGAATGAGAGTATGAGTCTAACGTGTTTGACTTTCTCAAAGTAGGACCCCATAGCACCAATCGCTGGCCCGAGAAGAAGGCGTCTAAGAGCTGCAACTTGAGAGCTCACACTGGGACGCGAAAAATGTCCGATCGAAACGTGGAGGCCAGTAATTTCCTGAATCATGGCATTCTTCTCCAGTTTGTTCAGTGCGCCCAACGAGAAAGAAACACCAAGGCCCCCCACGAAGGCTTTATGGGATGGTGCTGTTATGGCAGATGTTATCTGCAGAAAGGTCAGCACCGCAACACTAACACGATCGAGCGTTAATCATACTCCAGAGCGATATGCAAGTCTTGAAAAACATTAGTCAGGTCAAGCGCGGAGATTTGAAGTCTTACAGAGCGTTACGAGTTCCAAATTGCAAACCATCCGCCGCATGTACAAGGAGGAAATCTCCACCCAAGATCTGTGGCACAGACTGTACGAGGCCATCAGGAACAAAACCATCATTCGTCGAGG
Source organism: Macrolepiota fuliginosa MF-IS2 (assembly GCA_015584085.1). Classification (NCBI taxonomy): domain Eukaryota; kingdom Fungi; phylum Basidiomycota; class Agaricomycetes; order Agaricales; family Agaricaceae; genus Macrolepiota; species Macrolepiota fuliginosa. The sequence continues at coordinate 10,278 of MU151105.1, read as the reverse complement.
GCTCAGAGGTTATGTCTTCCAAGCCCAAAGGCGATCCGTATGATACGAATCCGGGAGAGATGGAACCTCCGCCAAGGTCAACCATTGTCACGTCAGGATCTGTCAGGAGAGAACCGGTGAGACAGGTATCCTGCAAGCTGGAGCAAGCGATGGTCCCATTCTGAACGACGACAACACCGAGCTCCGCATTACCCTCCGTTATGGTTTGTCCTTGCACTCCATACGCCCCAGGCCGATAAACACTCTTGACATTCGTAAAGACAACAGTGCCAAGAAGTTTCTTTGCGGGTTCAAGGGGAGGAAGTCCTTCGTATTTGACAGCCTCTGCGGCTTCCTTGTCGAATCTGGGAACTTTAGGAAGGCGCTGGAAATTGGCAGGCTTCTCGACTTTGATTGCGGCACGAAGCTGAGGGAGGCCGTCCACGAAAACCTGAGTTGGAGTAGCACCCAACGCGAGCGGGTGACTGTCCCAAACCACGATATCTTGAATGCGTCAACCAGTGCCTCATCGCTTAATACATTTCCCTTACCTGCATCCCAACCTAGACAAATTTATTAATATGGTCAACCACCAAAAGGCGGAATAGCTCGCACCTTCCCTCACGTAACCCAACCGATGACCCAAACCGAGTGCTTCAGCAGCGTTGCTGGTGACTGAGGCGATAGCCAGATTATGAGGAAGGCCATAGAAGAAAGCTTGTTGAGCTTCATAAATAAGGTGACGCGAATCGAGTGCGGCTGGGTGGTCACTCTAAGACGATGAAGTGGGTCAGTCTAGCTGCAGGGTCAATACCAGAAGTTACCAACCTTCATCAAGACTGTGATTCCATTCTGAGCCAGTACCTTCGGTGCGAATTCCGAGGAACGGTAAGCCTCTCGTTTATAGCGGGCGAATGTCGCGAAAAGAGCAATATAGGGCGTGTTTCCTGTGAAAGGACAATTTCAGAAGTGATCACACAGATACATGCATGAATTACCATATGCACGCTTGATGACATCTGGGACGAGGTATGCTTCACTAGCATGATGAAATGCAGCCACGGGAAATTCAAATTCGTTGGTAAGCTTCATAAAAATTAGACATCTTGATATGATAATGACAAGAACCAGATACCCACGCGGACGAAGTCGTCGAGATCGACGGCTTCATAACAATGAGTATTGACCTGGAAATCTATCAAGTTCGAGGTTGTGCATTGATTGCAATATGAATTACCTTCACACGGCCTCTAAGAACATCGACAAGTGCTTCCCACTGCAATTCTTCAGGAAAATGCGGGTCGTTGAGCTGCCAGTTACTATTGAGCACGCTGCTGCAGAATTTGTCTTGCTCCTGTTTTATCTTGCGAGCTTTCGCATACCTGGTCCATTCGGTAAATTGTTCATATGGACCCGGCAGTGTACTCACGCTTCACGGAACGCCCAACTCGTGTCCATTCGTGTACCTTGGTAAGTGCGACCTTCGAGATCCAATCAATTCGCCGTTCATTGAGATTGAGCCATCCCACATACTTGGATTTTCGCCTGCGCATGACCAAAGCGATGGTTAATCAAACTCCAAGAAGCCTACAGAGATACATACCACATGCGTGTCTTTCAAAATGAGCACGCGACACGACAACGGATTAAACGAAACTCACTTCATATGACGCCAACGGAAAGGGAGATTTGGGTCAGGGAATGTATCATTGATCTGGTAGGGTGGCTCCACCAGCATCGAGGAAGGTGACTTCTCTGAAGTTTCCCGTAGTTTGATCACGAATGCCTGGCCGCCTATACAGCAATCAGCTAAAATACACTCCCATGAAATATAGTCCGATATTTACCTATGGCGTCGGCAGAACCAGGCAAAACAAGTGAAGCCGTTACACCACCCGCTAACGATAATGGGTATGTTTCGTCGTGGGTATTCAGTCCATCCAAGCTCCTGAGCCAAGGCTGAACGATGCCATGTAATGAATTACCATCGTTCGACCCCTCTAATACTGGTAGCGAAAAATCTCCAATATGTGAATGGACGTCGACCAGACCAGGCGTAATCCACGCGCCCTTCGCGTCAATAACCTGTAAGTCACTCCCAAATGTCGTCAAGTCCAGCCATCCCAAGTTTCCAACGCTCTTGATGATCCCCTTCTCCATAAGAACGTCACCAAAAATAACTTCTGTCCCGTTCTTCCTCCCTGTCCATATCCTTCCTCCCTTGAGGAGAACTGGTCTTGTGCCAGGTTCATACCGATCTGAGCGTGAGCGTTTCCAGAAGTCTGGTGGAGGGCCGGGTTCTTGTTGTAAAGAGAGACATTTGGCTACTGCAGCTTGAATATATGGAGGCCCCTGAGAGAGATCCGTGCTGTCTTGCCACAGCCGGCGGTAGAATAGGAAATATGCGCAGGCCAGAAACGCCAGCCCCCATAGGAAGCTTCTGGAGAACATGGAGGTCAGAGATAAAGAGCGGTGTGTATTGCCATGCGCTTTCATGAGGGCTTAGATGAAAGCGGCACTGCCGCAACGTTGCCCACACTGCAAGGGCCTGAGAGCTTAATGGGTGCATTCCCTTGAAGCCTGGCCGTCCCCGGACCGATCAAGATTGTTGACGCATATTTGATTCAACATCATTATTTACCTTCCCCTTCACCACCTAGACTTCACCTAGTCGAGAAGGCATCAGGAAAATGCCTCAGAGAAAAGAAGTAAACTTGGTTATCGATGCAGCGGACTCAGACTCGGACATTTCGCTTCCAGATGACGACTACGATGACTCTCGGGACAAGGGCAAGAGCAAAGGCAAAGGCAGAGTAGACAAGAAGAAGTCCGACAAGGGGAAAGGAAAAGCTAAAGACAGTGTAAGATCCAGCATACTACATTTCCAGCAATGGCTTAAAACTTGCCCAGCAAGCGTACACCTGGGAAGCATCATATACGCGCTCGTGGGAGACGGTCCAAGAAGACGAGGCTGGTAGTCTCCAAAATTCCGTACAGGAGTTAATGGCAAGAGGCCGTCGGAAACGGTTATGCCACACCTCTGTCTCTCAACGACATTACTGATACACTTCATCGTACAGGTTGCTCGCACCTGCTGCCGCTATTCGTCGAACTATTATTCGTCACGTAATCCTGTTATTGGATTTATCCGCTGCTATGATGGACCGTGACATGCGACCAACACGCTTCGACCTGACTTTGCAATATGCCCGCGAGTTTATACTAGAATGGTTTGATCAAAATCCTCTTGGACAAATCGGGGTTGTTGGAATGCGGGCAGGATTGGGAGAGCGAATTGGGGATCTTTCGGGTGAGGTTCAATCTAGACCGCAACCAGAGTAACCCTCACCTTATATCAAGGCAACCCGCAAGAGGTTCTGGGCTATATTAAAGAACGACATAAGCTCGAACCTACCGGAGAGCCGAGTCTGCAAAACGCCATCGAGATGGCGAGAACAAGTATGAGGTACGAAGCGACTTGTATAATTCAAGATGGATCTAAGCGCTTTTGCAGTCACCTACCGACGCATTCTTCGCGTGAAATAATCATAATATTTGGATCTTTGACAACGTGCGATCCCGGAAACATCCATGAAACCCTCGAGACCTGTACCAGGAACAAGATTCGTATCTCGGTGGTTGCACTTGCGGCAGAGATGAAGATATGTCGTGAATTATGTGACAAAACAGGCGGTACGAATACCAGACTCCTACATCATCATTCCCAACTCAATCCCATATTTCCAAGGGTAGGCCAATTTGGTGTAGCGATGAATGAAGGACATTTCAAGGACCTCCTGTTTGAGCTCGTACCACCGCCTGCTCAAAAGGCACTGACGCGCGTGACAGGCGGAGCCACAACAAATCCCTCCGCCGATCTGATGATGATGGGCTTCCCAACACGACTACCCGACGCATCCGCACCGACCCTATGTGTTTGTCACGCCGAGTTGAAAAGTCAAGGCTTCCTGTGCCCGCGCTGTCTAGCAAAAGTTTGCGACGTACCAACGGACTGCGACATATGCGGGCTCATGATTGTGAGCTCACCTCATTTGGCAAGAAGCTACCACCATCTCTTCCCCGTGAAATCATATGACGCTGTGTAAGTCCGAACTGCACCTTCTGACACGAACTATTGACGAGCGGCGGGTTTCGCAGACCGAACCTAGAAAACACACCACACCCTCCAGACACCTGTCACGGTTGCGCAAAATCATTTCCAATAACCGTGTCGACCACTGCCACGGAAGGGATGAGTGCAGTTGGTCGATATAGGTGCCCAGATTGTCTGTATGATTTCTGTTCAGACTGCGATGTATTTGTACACGAAGTGATACACTGCTGTCCTGGGTGTGGGAAGTAGTATTCAAAGCAAAAAGTTGTTTTTATGCTCACAATTGTGCTTTCCCATATTTTTGTACCGACGAGCACAATCAAACGTCGATCGAGGCGCCGTTGGTTTGTTGGGCTCTCTGGGTGTTGTCTTACTACCACACCGATGCGCATTCCGATGATTGGACACTGTTGTTGTCCACTTGTCCTTAATGGTTTCAATTCACCTTGGTTTGGTTATAACAACACAACGCAATGGACAGATTCCTTGCTCTGATATCTGGTGTCGATGTTTACCCCCTTCCGCAGACAACGTCGACTTTCCAGGCCTGTTAAACGAGCTAACTATCAACTTCTCTGCTTGTGCCGTTTCCCCTACTACCTGTGTCGGTGTCTGAATCTCCCTTTTTAACTAATGGCTGGTGGACCACCACTTCGAACGCCAAGTCGGTCACATCGAGTATAGACTAAGGTATAAAACGGTCAGTAAGACTAATTTCTTTCATCTCTACCCCTAACACTGAGGACATAGAGTTGCAACGGGAGATCCCTTGAAATTTGATATTTGGAGTCTGCAATTGCCATTTTTCACGGCTGCCTGTAGGTTGGGTCATGGAGGAGACCATGATGTGGAATAACTGACTAGAGAATAGGCATGGTGTTTTGCCTGGCTGGGCTAGTAAGAGAAGTTCGGCAACGCAGCGAACTGGGGTAGTCACTGGGCCATGGAGAAGGATTCGACCTAGATCCGGGGTTCACGCGATATCTCTACTAGAAAACTATATGCATAGCTAGGTACATTAGTATATCATATAGTCGTGTATACGAGTAGGTCACATGGTTTCCAAATGCCTCCAGTCGCGGTGCATACCATCGCTGGGTAAAGCCACTTTGACAGTGCTGTGCGCTCCAAAGCGGACGAGTATTGAGTAGCAAGGACCCCGGATCCGGCCACTATATACTCTGTCAAGATCCACCTCGTGAGAGCTCGTGAGTCGTCGTTACCGGTTAAATTTTTAAAATGCTGGTCGGTTGGGGGGACAGCAGAAGGGACTGGTGGAGTCTTCCGTGATCGGACTCCGGGTGATATCGATCGGACGACCTTGGTTCTTGCGAGTTGTCCGAGCCAACCATAGGAGAACCCAATGAGATGGTCCAGTGTGACTGGCGTGCTGGCCACCTGTCTCTCATCAATGAAGGCAGAGTCCCCACTGCCCAAATTGTGAAGAGAAAAATACATACTACATAGCCCTGAGGAGCTTATTCTCCCGCGGGAAACCTCGGCCGTGGTTTGCAAAGCTCAACAATTTTTTGTATCGTCCTTCACGAAGACTTACAGAGTCCGGAGCTCATCAGACAAATCTCAGGTAAGAGGGATGACATAATCGACGGCTTGAAACGAATTCACTCACTGCTAAGTACTGCGGTCTGCTCTACTCTACTATCTCCCTAGTCACGACCACACTACTGCTACATTACCCGTTCACGAATTACTTCCTCTTGCATGGACAACTCAACTGCGATTCTAGACCCTCTTCCTGATGATATTCCTGTTACGACACACACTGCTAATCCAACCGTCGCGTTCATCATTGGACTTGCTATTGTTCTGCTAGCGTCTGTTTTGAATGCTGCCGGGCTCAACCTGACAAAACTTGACCATGTCCGTGTCCCCGTCACACCTCACTTACGTCTGTATTGACTATTACTGTAGGTACGGACAAGTGCGATACCCAAAGCTGCACGTCGTAAAGATTGGTTGCGGCCTCTGTGGTTGCTTGGGATGCTATTATATATGTATGTCAGACTTCCTATCTTTCCTAAACGTCCATGACTCACTTTGTGAACCAGACTTTCACAGCTAATTGGTAGTACACTCGCACTGGAGTATATGCGTGCAGGTGCGTATCCACGATTCACCACTACACTGCCTCATGAAACTCGGATTTGCTACTAGAATATGTAGCGCCTCTAGGCTCAAGCTCACTCATCTTCAACTTCCTTTTTGCTCGTTTCCTTGTTGGAACACCTGTGACCAGCAACGACATTTACGTGAGCCCACCGCCCACTTTCTATGTTTCCCTTTCTGACGGTCATCTATTCAGGGGACTGTTGTTGTCATCCTAGGTGTTGTTGGTATCGTTGCCTTTGGGTCTATCAACAGCGGCTTGGCCGCTGAGACTGATGTTGCCCATCTGACTTACCTCTGGCGACGGGGTGGTTGGCTTGGTTATTTCTTTGCGATGTCTTTTGCCCTGATTCTCCTTCTCATCTTCACGAGCTGTCTCGATGCGATCCTCACAGCTCGCTCCGACATTCAAGCATTGCCATTCTCTGGAATGAATGTCTCGCGCCAGCGGACCTCGCAGAACAGCCCTCTGCTTCAGAAGTTGGGGAGAGCAGGTCGGGTTATATTATGGTTGCGAGAGACGTGGTGCGCTATTATTGGCAGGGTTACTGAACTGCTCGAAACGTGGAGTGCTCCGAAGGATGATAAACAAGTCGCTTGGACCCTGGGTATAGGTTGGGCATGTTGTGGTGGGGGACTTGCGGGGGGTTGCTTAGTCTTCGCAAAGGTTATGTTCGTCTTTTTCCTTTTCCGCTCAACCCTCTTGATCCCTGACATTCCTACAGAGTACAGCTGCTTTCTGGATCACTCACTCACCAAAACCCCGGCAACCAATTTGGGCATGTTGCTCCGATTTTCACGATCATCCTACTCTCAGTAACCGCAGTCCTGCAAATTATTTGCTTGAACCGAGGTCTCAAAGTGTACGACTCAACACTAGTTGTCCCCGTATTCTATGGTGTGTACACAGCAACCGGGTATGCTTTATTTTAACACCCGAGTCTTCTTACTCTCATCTTCGCTTCATTATCTACAGATTCTTGAATTCCCTGGTAAGCCGCCGGATAGATATGGCCAAAGACTGTTCAATGACTCGTTTGTTATAGATCTTCAACAACGAGGTTGATGCGTACCAGTCTTGGACCCTCTTCCTCATCTTCGTCTCCATCCTTGTCCTCATCTCTGGAGTAGTTCTGCTCACACACAAGAAGCCCGAGCCCGTCACTAACAAAATCAAGTCATCGACATTACCCAGACGTCGAACCAAAGCCAATTTGAGCAAGACAAAACTTGCTGAAGATGACGAAGAAGAGCAAGAGGGCGAAGACCAAGTACTTTGGGCGGTTGGTGAGGGGAGTGATAGGGAAGGGGATGAGGATGAGGATGAGGATATAGACCACCATCAACATCCCCTGTACCAACAGCGGGAGCATCAGACTAGAACGGCACACCGAGCCGACGGACGAGCAAATAATAATAGAGGAAGCGGGGAGGGAGGTTCCGGACGTCCGTCAATGGACCCATTCGGGGATGATCATGAGGCGGAAATGGAACGCTTGCAATAGCGGTAAAACCTAGACATCATAACCATCTTTTGACCATTCAAGTGTTCATAATCATTCATAATTCTCGTTCACGCGCATATCACCTTCACGACTGCACATGTCTTTCACGATGGTCTACTAGTTCAACTTCGAAAACGCTTAACTAGTCTTATATCATATTCGGTTTCGTATATTCTAATTGAATAACTACAATTTTCAGAATTTTGGGGAAGTCCGGACGTGCAGGTGGCGAGTACGTACGATTGTAGTGAAGAAGCAGTGGATTTTAAGTCTTAGGCCCCACAACAGCTCAGAGTGAACCTGCCTCAGTTTAAAATCAGAGCCCAAGAGAACAACTTTGGAGATCATGCGGACGCGAATATCTGAAGGGCCTACCGGGGAGCCATCCTATGACATCCGGAGATTGTTCCAGGTTGAACGAACCCCTCACTCTGAAAAGTGACATTGAACGTCTGAACTTAGATCGTTCACCTTTCCCGAGCCACGTGGTCCTATGAACATAACCATTACAGCCGTCCGCTCAAAGCCCCCCTTTAGCAAATGGGGAGTAAGTGAAAGAGGGATCCCTCTGCAAGAGTTAACTCTTTATTCTCCTCAGTCGTCACTGACACTAGAATATCTCCGAGTTGTTTACTCCTTAATTTTCCCGCTCTCGCGGGGGCACGCAACATGCACAGGATATCGCATGGGTTGATTGTTCATCCATTGACTACATTTATCCTAGTAGCTGCATGCACTTCAATAAACTTGGATTTTTATACAGTCTATTAATATGTCGATTCCCGACAGTTATCACTACCGAGTCACCTGCTGTCACCTGAATTGATATTTATCGGAATTTGCCATGATGGATGATGTCGGTGCTCCTTCAACCAAGGCTCTATCGACCACGAAGTGCCTCCGACTACTAGGAAACTCCAACAGGGGCCTATCCCCCCTAAACAAAAGGTTGTTATATCGAGCGTGCGTAGTGCCAATAGCCACCTATGGCTTCCGACTGTGGTATCTTCCACAACAAAAACCCATGATTAATCTCTTCAAAATGCTGGGGAAAATGCAGAGATCCGCGGCTATATGGATTACCGGAGCGTTCCGCACCTCGCCAAAAGGAGGAACAGAATCAATTGCGGGATTAATCCCCATCAAATATCATATTCACAAACTCGCCAAGCGATGCTCGGCCCGATTCCGAACCCTCCCCTTCGACCATCCTCTCAAACTACTCACACGTGACGAAGACGACGTCATCACACAACCTCAAAAATACGCGTCACCGGCATTCGACATGATTATCGAAAGTGCCAACATTACAGATCGATTCCAGCTTCTCTCCCCTTGGGCTAATCCTGGTTCAAGACCCATCGACACATACTACAACCAGATTACCTTCAACGACATTATTGATCCAACCGATGACGACATCGTCCGTCAACACCTAATCGATGCCTCAATGGCTCGAGACGCTTCCTTTTCATCCTCTTCCTCTTTATGTATAGCTACGGACGGCTCACTTCCATCTCCGGTTTCTGGTAGACTACTCACTGGTACCTCCGCTTATCTCGTTTTCGATTCATCCCCCTCGGATATCATTTCTTCACGTGTCCAACCTTGTGGCAAAGTTACTGCTCCGGATTGTGAATCATACGCGCTACGCCTAGGTATTATGGCTGCTCTTAATACTTCCCTTTCTCTTTCGACTCAGTCTACGGATCCTAGAGCGATATCATCACTTCAAATTTTTACAGACTCCATTTCGAGAGCTAAACTCTTATTTGATTACAGCGCCCACGGTGCACATCAAGACGCCCTCGCCATCGCTCCTACCATATCCAGATGGCTAGCTCTATCCAAAAGCAATACGATCACCTTCTGGCAAGTCCCATCGTCCGCTAAGTGGTCCATTCACCATAAAGCCCACACTCTCGCGAAGTCTCTCCGACTTCCTATCAAACGCAACACTCCTATTCGCACATCATACGACTATTATCGCAAGGGTATCGCTAAATACCTCACATACACATGGCAACATGCGCTATTCATCGCCGACGACAATTACAGAGGCCATGCTTTCCTCGACCTATACTCGGATGGAGACAAACGTATCCTTCCAACCTACACTAACGGCGGTAGTTGGCTCCCCCACGTGGGGGCTGACACTCAATTATGCGCGCGCCTAACGAGGTGCATCACCAATCACGCCCCTATCGGATCATTCCGACAGCGATTCTTCCCGGGGCAATACGAAACTTCTTGCGAATGCGGAAAGGAATTAGAAACTAGGGATCACATTCTCAATGAATGCCCACTATACGAGAGAAGCTGGACGAACCAGGAGAGGTTCAACATCGACTCAATTGCGGGACTCGTAGAGTTCCTTCAAGACAACCCAAAGGCGTTCTCATTCGCCGACAAACCTACTCCCATCCCAGACGCCGATGATTGGGACGATATTATCAATGCGAGAGCTGAGCGCAGGAGGGCTCAACACGAACAGCCTCAGAGGCTTCCATTAGATGTGCACTAATAGGCGATTGCGATCTTATAACGGTAAAA
>MU151104.1:100284-121216 GCA_015584085.1 Macrolepiota fuliginosa MF-IS2 | reverse complement strand
TATGATCCTGAAGCTCTGTACTGTACCTGATTCTTGTACAGCTGGCGCTGTTGGGCATCTCTATCTTGACTTGGTCCAGGAGTGGGAGGGTGAGTTGCTTATCTGCAATGACAACCATTATGACTAATGTTGTAAAGATATGTCATGCTCCTATAGAGTGACTACACTACACAGTGGTACTCTACTAAACAACACTACTTACTTATTGAGCTTGTAAGGTTATTAAACCTAGAGTGTTGAGTTGAGAGAGCTTAAGTGAGTTGAGAGCGACTTAGAGCTGAGTACCAGATGTTAATCTGATGATTATTACAGCCATTTACATGCCCTTTATATACTACCTAGAGAGTATAATAATATCTAATTCTAGAAGGGACTGTGACTACACATGAGTCATACAATGCTGTGTACTATATATATATAGTCTAGAATAGAAAGGAAAGGAAAGGAAGGATCTAAGTAAGATTGCTCTAGAACATTCTGTCCATGATGTAGGATCACCTGATAGTGATCTTGTGATATTCCTCACATGATCTAGTCACATGTATCACTTTTATGACAACTAATATGTAGTTGCATAAGGCATACCATTACAATTAATGACTGACAAGGGATTGGAGATTGGGTGGCAGGCAACAATCCAATCAATTTTCAGGTCAGTCTGCTGTGATTTCGCCAATTCACATGTTTACAGATTTTGTTTAGAGAGTTTTATGCCCCTACAATTGACATGGAAGTTTTCCCCCCTTTTGTCACAATTCCAAGCACACAGAACACTGTGATCAAAAGCCTTTGGTGGTGGCTGGGCAAGAAGACAGGTTTTAACTTGAAGGACACAATTCTGATTGGTAAACATGAACATTATTTTCATGCACATGATCCAATGCACCAGTAAGCCTACCCCACCCCCAGGAAACAGACCCACTTACCCATGATTATAGTAATCTGTTCTATTGGATATTCATCCCACTCATTCAGGAAGAACTTAATTGGTTCCATGATTATTGGAACAATCATAGGATACGAAAGCAAGCTCACAAGACAATACCATCCAGTCACAGTCCTGCTGATGCACTCTGCCATCCATCCTTATTTTGAGGAACATTGTGCCTAACCTGTATTCCTGAAGAAGCACAAGCTGACATGTGCAAGATTCTTGATGGAGAAGTCGGACCATGTGAGCAGTATCTCTCTTGGTATAGTGAAGATTTTCACAGGGCTGCCTCAGCCATGTAATGAGGCAATTGGCTCTCCTAGATTTTTGTTGACCAATGCATGGGATATTTTCGCAGCAATGGTACAGGAAATGACACCATAGGAATAGCTAGTACTCCCCTCATAGCTTTATTCTACATTTTTCCTATTAATTGCTGCACACCTGAATAGAGGCCTAGTTGTTCTGCTAACTCACCCAACTTGCCTAACTCACTTGACTCAAAAAGTGACATGGCATGGTCTGTGACATGGCATATGGTGTGACATAGACAAGTGCAGGAAAATGAACCTTGGACTTCCTGTGTACCATCATCAGCAAAATGGTCCAAAACTTGTAATCCAATAAAAGTTTGGATATACTCAATAATCATCCCCCCAGCACCACAAGTCAAAGCATCCCCAAGGGCCTATGGTATACAGACCAAACATATTGTGAGATTACCATCTTCCCGGAGATTACCATCTTTTTGGAGATTACCATCATACCAGAGGTATGCAAGCTTTACCATCATGGGGATAGGCAATGGGAAAATTAGACAAATAATTAATTAATCCTTTAGTTTCTTTGACCTGACTCAATTCTAAGTGACTATCTATTTATGTATTTGTATCTATTTGTCATTACTTGCTATATTACATAATCATTATTCATTAACATTAAATGATTAAATCTAAGATCAACCTTTATTTAAATTGAAGTGTAACATACAGGGATTGAACCCAAGGCATCATAGCTCTCATAGCCAGATTTAACCATTACACCACAGTACTGTTAATATTTTTGGCTCTTGACAACTATATATTACCCTCTGACTAGCAACAATATACCAATATCAAATGCTACAGGTGAGTTATATATGAGTTTCCTTCTCATAAAACATGGATATTTGTGTGTCCCCCACTCTGATAGAGGGTTTTCCAAAAAAGTATGCAATCCCACTAAATGGTGGGATAATGATGGTAATCCCTTCAACATCATGGGTGGATGTTGGTAATCTCCTTAACATCATGGGCAATTGATGGCATTCCCTTCAGCCTGATGGATGATTGATGGTATTCTTCCAACATCATGGTGTTAAACTGGAAATGGTGAGATGCCCTGAGAACCACATGACTCAAGTGCTCATCACTCACATGACAATAGCCACTAGGTCAGTCTGAAGATATGATCTCAGACATGATTTGTCTTAGTAGATCTATCAATTATGTTTCTATAATTAGATACAATATGCTAGTCTCCACTTGCAGTGTAGCCTTACTCCTTGCCATTGTGTGTGTAGTCAGAGCAAGGTAACAATGCAGCATTATGTAGATATGGACAATAGCTATGCATCGTGGGACATTTGAACTCTTCATAGAGTATATAAACCCCATGTATTCCTACTATGCAATCCAGTTCTCTCTCTTCCATTGAAGTGTTTACAAGAACAACTAACCTCTCTAACAAGTAAGTACCCAGTCCCTATATGTACTCCATGCACTGGCATGTTCTGCTTTTAACACATGGGTGAATGCTGGTAAACTCTTTGACATCATGGACAATTGATGGCATACCTCTGAACATGATGGATAATTGATGGTATTCTCCCAGCACCATGGGTGGATGCTGGTATTCCCTTCAACATCATGGATCATTGATGGTATTCCCCTTAACATCATGGGTAGGCATTGGTATTCCCTTTAACATCATGGGAGAATGCTGGTATTCCCCTGACATGATGTTACCACTATGTAAGATCTACAAGGCTAACCCATCTTTTAGACATTTTGCTGATGGTACAAGAGAGAAAGAAGGCAAGGTGGAAGGAGATAGCGAAGACAGAGAAGGAGATGAGACGGCAGCTTCTGGACTTTCGGTAAGAGAGTTTTGGCACATAAATGTGAGGATCAAATAACTGAAGAAAACTCACAGACAAAATTCATACTTATACTACTGAGTGGGGAGTGCAAAACCAGAGACAGACGATCTTCGGTAACTACATAGAACGACGATGAGAAAGGAACGGATTTCGGAACGATTGTTCTAATGGGAATGACTACCTATAAGTGCGGAAAGTAGCAATAAGCATACGCACAGCGTCAGCATCAGAAAATGGTGAGTACGCAAAGGAGCGGTCGGGACGAAGAGTGAATTAAAGAATTTTGAGTAAAAGGGGACAGAAAGACGAGTCAAAGAGAAATGTATGAGTTGCATGAAAAACGGACACGATATAGATTGGAAGAACGAAGTACACTAGAAAATTAATGAGGAACGAATGGAAAGGAAGGTGCCGGTCAGCCGAAGGTTCTATTGAGGTCTGCGATGCGCTCCTTGGCAGAAGAGGAACACGGGCGCTCACCAGAGCCTAGTGATTAAAGCCTTAACATGCAGAGGTCAGGCGGTGATTGGCTTTATTGATAACAGCCTGACACTTCAGTATTAGACGACACCTTTGGGCGGTTTTGGGTGGTTCTTTTTGGGCGACTCTTTTTATTTCGGTGACACTTTTATTTTGGCGATACTTATTTTTTGGCCAGATATAACGCCATAATAAGCACCCTCCGTTATATGGAGCTGCGTCCTTCCGTTTGTGGCCTTCTTCCGGCACATCTACGGACCGGAGATGAGCATCATACAAAAGCAAGCTACGCCTAATTGAATTCTAACCACCGCCATACAGTGAATTCGAAATATTCTGATTCATTTTTTGAAAAGAAACTCACCTTCCAAGAAGAGCTCCCCAACTCTCTAAAGTACACAAATCGATCCCCCAAGGCCCGGAGAATTCCCCGCAACGTCAACCTGCCCTTTCTACTCTCGTGAATTGCAATCTTCATAAGAATCGACAGCGGCTGCGGAGGCTTCTATCCAGGAGACGGATCAGGCAGAGCCCACAAACTCACATCCGTCCCTTCGAGGATCCCAATCTTCTTTCGCAGGTACTCGTCGTTCTTGTACCATTGCTGCGACTTTGGCACCTTTTTGGTTACCGGCTTAGACCGTGGTAAACTCTCCTTGCTGGTTTCCTACAGGGATGTCCGATGAAATTGAGTCAGGACCCAGCCCGACCTGGGGTTCGGACTGGGGTTGAGAAAAGGAGGGAAGTGAGGGAGGGAGGGGTGGGGGAGTTTGGAAGCTATGGGCGTAGCTTTGGCTGTAGCTCGGGTCCGACAATGAGGCCAAGGGCGACGAGGGTGGTAAGTCATAATCGACATGATCATCTGAATGGTGATGGTGGCTCGGCTACACAGTTGCAGTTATTTTAAAAAATACCTATGGATGATTCATGGGACTTACACTCGACGCGTGCTCGAAGTGAGAATCAATGTAATCCGGGGTAACTGAGCAGCTCAGATATCCCGTTGGCACAGCCTGGGGTTTGGATGGGGGTGAGGGGCGGGCCCCGTCATTGGCAGCAAGAGATCCCATTCCAGAGTGATTATCACTAGCAAATGCACCTCCAGCAGCAGGTGCACCAAGGGGGTCGTCGGTGGACAGGTTTCCGCCCCAGGCAATCCAGTATCGATTAAAGTGCGCCTCCTGATCGGAATCCTGTAACAAAGTACGGACGAGATGATGTAATCAAACTGACGATCTTAACTCTATGATTGACTGGGGTGCTTTCGGTGTCCTGTGAATAAATGGTACTCTGATCATACTATTGTGAGAGGACAAAAATGAATGGTAGGGAGATAAAGCAGCGGAGAATACATGGGGTATTCTAGCCTATTTAACAGATGAAGAAAACTCGGCATTTCTTGGATTGCCCGAGTTAGTAACTCAATTTCAACAACTATGCATCACCACACATTTGGCAACGCGGTAGTCCTGTTGCCCTAACTATCCGTTCAGACCGGCCCTTACGGTCAGCTCCCCGGAAAGAGAAGAGCCGAACCGAAGTTGAAGCCTCCGACTCGCAATCCAACAGACCGTCAACCAGGTAAGAGTCGACATTAAATATTATTACAATCTTTGGTCTTTCAACTCCCTATCCCAGCCTCGAGGTGTCAGACATTAGACGGGGTAAGGGCCAGTGATGCGACGTTAATGAATTTTCATGATTTTCCTGAGCTTTCGATCGCCTAAAGCCAAATGTGTCGAACATTTGCGCTCAATCCCTCGTAGATGGCAGCAAGACTATATGTAATAAGGCGACCTGCGGTATCGTACTGCTCTAAAATATGTACACACTTCCGACGCTGGGGCTACGGTATTAACTGAATGTAAGTTACAACGGAAAATAAAAAGCAAAGGGAAAGTCGAATGTGAAGTAAAACTCCACATGTAAAAAAGAAGCAGAAGACAGCATGCATCAGACCCGAAAAAAAAACAGAAGAGAGTATCTCGCAATACAGCACCCCACCTACTCAGAATCCTCTTCCTTGTCCTCATCCTCGCTCCCCTCGGCACGTTGACCCCCCTCGTCACCGACAATGCTGGCTTTAGGGGCACTACCTTCTAACATTTCCTTCACTCGCATATCGTCCATCCTTTGCTTCAACAGCCTAGACAACCTCTCTCCCATGTCAGCTTTGTTGCCGGTGGTTATTATAGTCTTATCGACAGCAGCATGCGCGGCGAGGTTCTTCCTTAACTCGACGAGGGATAAGCTCCCGACGAGTTCATAATCGCTAATAAGAGGAGGCTGAATCTCTATGAAATACCTATATCGCATATCTGCAAGATTGCGGGTGGGTTAGATATTCTGAATACCGAACAGTGCATGCTTACTATCCAAATAGAGTTTACAATTCTCCGGGACGTCGATGTGAACTGTTCGTTTTTGATAGACGTGTCTCGCGTAGTCGCGGAGGCCTTGAATGGAGATTCTTGTTACCTCGATCTTGAGATATTCAAGTTGTTCGAACGTCGTAAAGGCAGGTACGGCGCGGTCATCGATGTCCATGTTACCGCTAATCAAGAGGCGTAGCAAAGTTTGTCGATGAGAAACAAGCAGAAAGACGCTGTGGATATCAAAAGCTCAGGGGGAGACAGGTTCGGAAATTGGGGACACTCCTTACGCAGCATTTGAAATTCCGGTATAGCATAGCGACAGATTTCGAAGAAAAAGGTTGTGTAGGTGCATTACGTCATCATCTTTCAAGGAAATACGGTCGCAGGACAAGCTGATGAGGCCGGTGAACAACCCAGGAACGTGGAGTTCTGTGGATGTATGCGCGTATTGAAGCTGGCTAACAATCAAAAAAGAGCGCATACACTTACCTGGCAACAGTTCTGGTACACGGCCGAGATTCAGCCCGTTGTTCTCGTGTAGAGAAGGCGACAACCAGAGTTTCGAAATGCTCGGGTACTTCCCAATAACTCTCATCAAACGGATAGTCAATAACCCTATTAGAATCGTCGGGCTTAGCGCATATATCGACCAAAAATAATATTACGAACCGTTTTCAGCCAAATACTCTACAGCAGCTTGCGAGGTTCTTGTATTCATAGGAATCCGTATACCAGGCGCAGCCTCCCTGACCTCACCTACAAACCGCACCAACTCATCCAATTGTAGGCCAAGCTGGATTTCAGCCAATGTTGGCAACTTGATATCAACCAACTCCAGAGAAGAGAGCGAGGACGCAGGTGAGGAACTAGCAAGATCCACATCCACATGTCTTGACGAGGGCAAATTGAAGTCCAAAGTCTCCCTCTTGAGCCTGACCTCAAACGATTTCTCCTCCGTTGCAGGGAGCGATTTCGCGTATTTCGACGGACCTCTGATATCGCTGTCTTCAGAATCGGGGGCAGGATGCGGTTCTTTTCGCTTGCGGGGTGGGCGGGCGAGGAGATGCGAGTCGCGGAGCCCGTTGAATCGGCCCAAGGCGGGGAGGTGATTAGAATCAAAGCTGACGTTGCCAGTGTGCCCAGAAGTCAGAATCCCAGTTCCAGTACCTGTCTGAGAGCCCTGTGTGTAGACATGAGCAGCAGAAGTGGTCAGAGCACGCCCGCGTTGGTGGCTACGAGCAGAATAGAACTCTTTGCCCACAGAACTGCTTTCGTCAGAAGCCGAGCCCAAGGAACGGGAGCCAACTGTGTTCGTGCTAGTATCTGAACCAGAGTTGGATCCTGAGGTATCTGAGTCCGAATCTTGAACACCTTTATCGCCGGGGTCGATTCCAGGGCTGTTGACAGTCCGAGCCAAAGTGCGGGTGAAGTGGCTGATTTGAACGCGTAGCGGGCGAGTCAGACCAAGGCCAAAGGGATCCGGGAGTGAGCTCCTCGCCATATCCTGATGTAAATTGTGGATATATGCGCGTGCAGGAAGCGAAGGGCAGTAGCATGGATTATGGGCATCGACGACTGGGTTCTTGGGGTACGGTGGCATGAAGAATTCAGAGCGAGCAGGGATACTGAGCGAAGTGTGGTTGATAGAAAGAACCAAAAGTTAAATAATCATGAGAGACGGCAGTCTCCGGTAGAAGGACCATCCATTATACGAACCCAAAATAGATAACATCCCTTTTACAGAATATTCACATAATTATACAGTCCCGAGATTTCTTCTTCTTCACCTTCTTTCTTTCTAGATCATCTTGGTGTGCTTGATGTAGTGCTGCACGTTCATGCTGGGCACGAAGGTACCGTTCGTGTTCATGCCGGGCGATTTGTTCTTCCTCTGCTTGGAGTTGTCGCGCCAGTTCGTGGCTGTATATGAGATATGTCAGAAATAATTTTTTTTAAAATAATCAAGTAAGCACTCACTCTGCTGGATCAATGATACCCGCAGCTATCTCAGCAGCTGCCAGCGCCTCCTCGGCTGTCTGTCCCGCGAAGTCTCCACCAGCAGGGTTCGACTGTCGGAAATCCACGTCTACCCAAGTCGAAGAGCCACCATCAACATCCTCCAGGCGCTCCCATACAATCGATGGTTCGTTCAGGAACACCTGGTCTGTCACCAGGCCGTAAAGCGCAGAGTCCTCGCCGTCCGTCTTGTATATCACCGAAAGATGGGAGTTGCGGAATAACGCATAGAGTGTATGGGGCGTCAGCATTTGCGCTAAGTGGAAAAGACCGTGGTAGGTCAACTGTGATGAGGTATTTTGAAGGAATCTTCGAATGATGATAGCTAAGGGGACAAGGTCAACGACGAACAAGATTGAGATCTATGACACTTACCATCTTCAATCTTTCTCCGCTGTCCATCCGTGTAATTCGTAGGACTCGTCGACGGTTGGCTGCTACTCCCAGCCGGTTCGTGAAACGTACTCTCGTCTGGCACCAGCTTTCCATGCGTTAGGTGGTCCACCTCCGCAATAAACTCCACTGCACGATCGTAATCTTTGACGCGCTGTATGACCTCCGCCTCCTCAGACTCGGGATCAACCAACCATCCATGAACAAGCTGAATCCCCGCCTTCTCGAACAGGTCCAACTCTCCTGTTCCCCCTCCCGATGGCCTGAACGACGTTGCGGCCGTGAAGAGGGGGTTCAAATCCATTCCCTCTATGTCCGATTGATGCGTTAGTTAACGCTTACGAGAGTAGAAGCCCCAGACATACTTTGGGTATATGGCATGATTGACAATGCGGCGGATATATCAACATCAAGAGCGCTTGTCAGGAGATATTCAGCAACTAACTGAGAAAGGAATTCGTATGATACAGTCTTCCGTGTAGGCGGAAGAATGTGAATGTCGCCACGTAGAATGAGGATATTACCTGGGTAACGCGTTCAGCATTTCAGTTAACTTGGGAGTTATACAGACTCACAGATGGCAATAAATGAACACGGTCTGCAGGACAGCTGATCAGTGTGCCATCATGTCAAGAAGTTGTGTTAGTACGCACCCATTGAAATTCTGTGTTATAATCTTAAATGGCCGCTTCTCTTCCCCCGGCGAACCAAAGAAGATATTCTTGAGGTACCAGACCTCTGCCTGAGAAGACTGCACGCTCGGTGCAGTTTCCAACTGTGACATTTCCTCTCGTCTTTCCAAAGGTGTAGTGGTGGAGTGGAGTAAAGAGTCAAGAGCAGCTGTAAGTTGACTCTTGAGCACTGCCAGCGCCACGGCCGGCAACCGGTGTGATCACGATTTACATTGTCATCACTCTCTTGGGCGCCAAAGCGGTGTTGGTATCCGCTTGCACCGGAGGTCACTGACAAACACCTCCAATCACACCTCTTCCGCATTCCGAAAACTTGTGACACTTCGTCCACTGGGTGAGTTCCAAACATAACACCGTAAGCCTCTACAATCCATGAAAGGAAAGAACTCCATCATACTAACTGCGTCGTAAATTCCAGAATGGCATCCCTCACTGTCTGCCGACGCGCCATGCTCGCGCGAAGTTTCTACGCGCGCACACTCACAACGGCCAGCACGGAGCCAACACCACCTACTCCATCAACAAAACCCGAGGCCGCCCCTCTAACCCACTACAAAGTGACACTCCGCCGCTCCGGTATCTCTCTCGGCGACAAAATTAAGGGCACCCTCGAGGCCCTTGGCTTCCACAAACGCAACCAAACTGTCTACCACAAACATTCATCCGATATTGCCGGCAAGATTTTGAAGGTGAAAGAGCTGGTGGAAGTCGAGAACGTCCCGTCAAATGCAGTGCGGAGTAAGTGGCAGCAACGGCAGGAAAGGAAGGCTGTGAGAGGGTATAAAGTTGTTGGTAGCAGGCGGGATACGTTCATGCACATCTAGAGTTCTTTCTTCGTACGTTAACTTTTTCCTGTCCAGGACATCAGTTTAACGATTGTTATTGCAGGGTACATTATTGATAATAAATACGGTCATACGTTCTTATTGCCCTCCGAAATGTTTAAGGAATTTGATTACCTCAATGAGCAAGTGAGGCATCGGGATCCATTCACTGGAAAATGGAAGATAACCGATGTGCGCTCTTCCAAATCAAATAGACTGGCCAGCCCCCGCAAACTCCCTGTCCAGACATGGTTTCCCCGTACAACCATATAATTCCCTCAACAAGGATGCCTGCCGAGGTCCTCTCTCCGAATTTGCCAATGAGAGCCCCATACTCTCGGGCCCGGTTCTTTGTTTCATGCCCAGTCGAGATCGTGCGGAGAAACCGGGTCACTGAGCCGGGGACTTTCCTGCCCAGTCTCAGTCCCGTCTACTTTGCGCGTGTTCCCGAGTGGACGATTTCGTCAATGCGGCAAAGTGGACGAGTGGGAAGGATCAAGGCAGTGGTAAATACATGGTGTGACCAACCACCACTGAAATGCCGCGGAACGTATTCATAACTCACCAGATCCAATTGACCAACAATGTTGACAACTGGGCGATCCACGTTGTGCACCAGGGAGTGGTGCGAGGATATAGACAGCTCGGCTCGCCACAGGTTTGCCGGCAGTCCGAGTAATCACAGCAGCTTACCTTCTATCCGGATCCTTGACTGCTGGTCGCTAGCCTACAATAGCAGGCCTTGTTCACTGTGGATGATTTGCTGCTCTTCTCATTCGAGTTTTTGGTTCGACACGACCAACCAGCCCTGCACGCAATGGATCTTCCACGAATTCCACCTATGCTTTCCGACGCTCAAGTGCTCCACGCATGACGACCTGCTTTCATGAAACCTGGGTTCTTCCCAGTATGTAATGCGAAAAGCCCACAAGACTAGTCATGATTCGGCTATTTAAGACCGACGTTTCTGCGCTGTTCCTCAGAAGGAGTAGAATACTGCATCATAATCAATATGCATTCCGCCAAAGAGACAACCCAGACAAACGCAAACACCTGAGCCAACGCGGGGGGCCTGATTCTCCCCCAACTTCATATGGTAATATACACCCCGGCCTGTCTGATGTGACAACATACCGCACAACGGACTAACCCATTCCTAGCTTCCACCTTGGGTGGCCAACCAAATCCATACTTATTCTCCTACCACACCACCAACAGCAACATGTATCACCCTAAGCTCAGGTGTAGAATGCGGATGTTAGTACATGAGGGATGGGCGTCTTATGCATTACGCACCGGTTTTGGGTAACAGTGCTTCTGTCATAGGTGTGGGAGGTGAGGATGCTGCTAGACTTCCTACGGTGACTGCTACTGGGGCCGGGGTTGGGGCCACGCCACACCTCATTACGCCACACTACACCAGCTCAGCACACAGGCATAGCGGCCAACAAAAACCTAAGCCGTGAATATACCGATGTGCCTACACTGTGGACACTGTGGTGCCTCTCGCTACAAGGAATGAAGGGGATGGAGGCATCGCTGCCCCGCAAATCACTGTCACCTTTTCCTGTTCAGACACTTTCACATTCCCTCATAATACCTTCACGGTGCCCTCACCATTGCCACAATACGCTACACCTATGCCCAGATTCTCCATGACTTCACCTCGTGGCATTGGTCAGTTGAGGATGTAGAACGGCGGCGACTTGGGGCCCAAGTGTACACCGTAAATTCTATCCGTTGCTCGGGTCGGTTCGGCAACCGAAATGGTCCTCCCACCTAATAGATCCCACTCGCATTCCTTCACTACTTATTTGAGACTTGGGGTTTAAGTGTATGTATGCGGCATGTGGTAAATTCTATCCGCCACTCGGGTCGGTACAGCAAATGAAACGGTCCTCCCCACGTTCCCTCCAGATCTGGGTCATGCCAGTACCAATTTTAGCTTTACCGAAATGCTAGAAACGGGAGAAGCGTCCAAAGGTCGTAATTCCGTTAGCTTCCCCGCGCCCATAGACACCCTACCTTCGCCACACTGATTCATCTTTTCACTTCCAAAGTTTTCTGGACTTGTAGCATGATCCCACAGGATACTTCGCGCCGTTTTCTATCTAATCCGCATGAAAGCTGTCATGTCCACGTCTCACTCACAGCATAAGGGGAGGGCTCATCGTCGCCTATATAAACTCATTCAAGTATCGTCAAATCACCAACACATCACCACATCACCCACTCTCAGATTGAACAATGGTGACTTCTACCCACACATCATATACGTCAAATACTCATAGACTCCTCATCGCAGCCGTTGGACATGGGAATTTACAAAATCCTCGCTGAAGGGGATCGCTCTGTTCATGCCTTCCGCATGATCGGCGGGGATATTAGCAGCGATATTCGCCTTGCGCCTTCTGACGACACCCAACGCAACAAAGTGAGTGTGGGGATCATCGGAAAAGGCTGTCGTGGTAAATATCGATAACATCTCAGTGGCTCATCCAACACGTTCGAGGGATCACCTATCGCATCAGAAACCAGGATGTGGGCGACTACCCCCACCCTCCCAACGATGAGGTGCCTCTGCTAGGGCTTCCATCCACTCCCGTGGTGCTCACACATTTATTAGGTTGACTTCACTCATGGTGAATACCCTGACTTTTTGTGGAATATTGAATATGCCGGTAACGACTTGTATCATGTAAGTGGACCTCTCGGATCTTTCCTTGATCCTCGCCTCAACTTCCTGCTAGGTCTTGTTGCCAGACAAAGATGCTGTCTGGACAGTTGGGCCCGAGCCGCACGAGGTAAGAATTAATTTTATTCATGTCACTCAAGCACAGGGGCTCAGACTCTCTTTAGCGAATTCTTCTGAAGCCAAATGTCGGCTCCAAGCTCCAGACATTCACATTTGAGTACCTCCCCGAGAACTGATGGGAAAGTCCCGTGTAAATCAGTTTTATGTTTGCGTGTATTCAAACGAGCTGTCAGAAAT
Source organism: Macrolepiota fuliginosa MF-IS2 (assembly GCA_015584085.1). NCBI lineage: Eukaryota > Fungi > Basidiomycota > Agaricomycetes > Agaricales > Agaricaceae > Macrolepiota > Macrolepiota fuliginosa. The sequence continues at coordinate 108,373 of MU151104.1, read as the reverse complement.
TGAAGAATATTTGAGTCAGAATCTATACAGTGGACTCAGAAAGCTGGGTCCTCGTTCTTGGGGACTTGTTGCCTCGGAAAAATATCTTGTGAGAGTGCTTTATGCGAATGCATCAAACTAAAGCGCAAGTTCGATGGAACTTGCGATGGTAAACTGAATAAAATGAGAGTGGCGCACCAGTTAATCAGGCCCTTTCGGTTAAGCTTATTCCCTGAACCTATAGATTAATCATCCATTAGAACTCCGCCACTGCAAAGTTTAAGGCTTGAAAACCAGGGGCCGGATAACGAGGGTAGATAGATTATCGAGTGTATTAACGATCGTTATAGTGAGTATGGCGGGAAAAAAGGGAAGGTGGACAGTAGGGTCAGCGCTCAATGTCCAAGAACGAGGGCGAGTCGTGGTCTTGATATCCTTCCTAAGCACAAAACTGCGCCCGTGCTCTGTTCGTATTTCCGCAACGGTGCCCTGCTTGACCTTTGTAGATGTCATTTCTCAAACGGGAAACTTTGACACTTACTTGTCGGAATGGAGTCGCGGTACACCTAGTGGAGAAGGATGATGGTGCTCGCACGATATATCGATAATTGTACATCCTCCAAAATGGGGCAAGATACTAAAGGCACCGTAAACTCCGTGCTGTGGGGCGGGGGCCGGGTCTTCTGCTTTTTCAGCCTTTACAGCCCAACAACACACATCTCACTTGCCTATGGCCTAGTTCTTCCAGGAAATTCCCAGTTTGAATTCATCGCCAAACGCAGGGGTACAAGGTCACACTTCGGGCCATTCAGGGCCATTCAAGGCCATTCACTGGACTCACTGTCACGTCACGCTTGTGGTGGCAACAACTGAAGACGCTCTACTTCCAGGACTCTTACAGAATCAAATGCGGGAGCTCGATTTTCCACCCCCATCATCCTCGCCCCTGCATCAATTATAAAGTACAGCTATCGTGAATAAACCTAACATCGGTGTTGTTGGGCTCTTTCAGGAGTTCCTATGGCTATAGGGCATATGTAGTTCAACTGCCTCGACCTATTCCGCCCTGGTGACTACCCACATCCTCCCGACTATGAGGTACTTCTGTCAGGTCTGCCATTCACTTCTGTGGTGCTCACACATTTATCAGGCTGATTTCGTCCACGGCAAATACCCGGACTTTTTGTGGAATATCGAATTTTCTGGAGACGACTTATATCATGTAAGTAGACCTCCTGGCTCTTTCCCGGGTTCTCACCTCAACTCCTTGCTAGGTCTCGTTGCCGGACGAAGATGCTGCCTGGACAGTTGGACCGAGCCGCACCAGGTAAGAATTAGTTTCGTTTATGTCATTCAAACATAGTGGCTCAGACTCTCTTTAGTGAATTATTCCGAAGCCAAACGTCGACTCCGGGCTCCAAAGATTCACATTCAAGTACCTCCCTGAAAATGTGCCCTGATAGGAAAGTCCCTTGTAAATTAGTTTTACGTTTGCATGTAGTCGCATGAGCTGTCCGAAACTGAAGATCTGAGTCGGAGACTATACGGTACACTCGGAAAGCCGAACCCACCCTTGGGAACTTGTTGCCTCAGAAAGATATCTTATGGGAGTGTGTTGTCGGATCCAACAACTTGAGGGGGCTCGGTGTGGGTGCCAGGGGCAAGTTCAATGGAGCTTGCGATACTGAACTTTGCAAAATGAGGGTAACGCACCAGTCACTTTCAGTTAGGTTTATTCTGTGAGCTTATGGATTAATCACCCATATGATCCTGCCTGCCACTGCATAATTTGACGGTCATAATTCCATATATTTCTCCACCGACTAAACACTTTCAAATCGGAACACTAGGCTCACTTTCTACAAAGTACATATGCAGACTTCAAAAATCGCCAACCCAAGTAAGCTTCCAAAGCTGGTGGTCGGGGTGAGTCCCAAGCCCTTCAAGAACGACCTGGAGTTTACAATAGACGTTAGATCATAGAACTTTACGGATGACACAACTAGTCTTGAACGTACAGGACCGAGCATGATCCCTCTAGAGGTCCAGTAGAAGTCCTCATTCGGCCAAGAAATCTGTCAGACCATTCAACGTTAGGATTTAACTCCCACAACCAACCGCATCAGATGAGAAATAGGGGGCACTACGTACATGGAAAAAACCATTGCCTGCGGGGTGGATGTACCACTTGATCCTTTCCCCGCTCTGAACAGAGTAGCTCTGCAGAACCATCGAATGAGATTAAGCTCAAATTGGAAACTCTTATAGTTACTCACGGTTTTGGCCTCAGCCCATGCATGGATGCCTGACGCATGGTTAGTGATGGTGAACCCATCCTGTTCATTGTCCGTGAGTCGGTTGAAATCCCACTAGTAAAATATAATTTTAAAATTTTCAGTGAAAATCTCTTTGAATAGCGTGCTCGGTTTGCGTACCTTTCCGAGGTCCCCCGGCGCTTCCTCCTCAGCCAAACGGATATGGCCATCGAGGTCGCGGAGGAAATTCCCATGGCGATCAGATATCTTCCAAACGCCAGTAGTAATATGTTGTATATTCCCTTCAGCCATAGTGTGTGTATGTCAAGTATCGAGGTTGGGTCGAGTGAGAATGTTGACTCTGGAGATTTGTTGTGTCTTTTATATCATTGTTCTCTGTGCCGTAAGTTAAACATGACCTGAGCGCGATGTACAATCCTCTTCCTAGATATAGGTATGAGGCCAGAAACCTTCCAAGATGCACTTCTAGGTAGCCCCTATTTTAAGAAAAAGGAAGGTGGACAACGGGATCGGCACTCAATACCCGAGAACAAGGGCGAGTTGCAGGCTTGATATCCTTCCTGGGCGCAAATAACCCAGCTTCTGCTCCAAAGTAGACCAATAAGAAGGCACCGTGACAATCAAACCTGGTCAGTTGATCACGCCACACAAGTCTGGATGTCAGGTTGTTGCGGACGTTATGGACGAGAACTGCAGAGGTTGACAAGATGGTGTTCAATTGATTTTTTTTAATAAAAAGGGTAGGTGTCAGATGCAATTCCTGCGGCAACAACTGAAGTATGGCACAGGGTTTAAACCCAACGGTCCTGAAAGCCTGCGCGCTCTCTATAGTTGCGTGATGCTATATTCCCTTGAAAGCAGGGGGTTCACCCCGATCTAAGATATGAGGTCTCTATACTTTGGAATTGCCGACCCAAACTTTATCCGGGTTTTGCGGACTAGACTTCCCCCAATCACCACGTTTTTATCCGGAATAAGCGCCAGGCTTCCGAGGGGGGTTTTGGTCAAAAGACTTCTCGAAAAACGTATTTGATCAGGGATACCTCCGTACTTTCAGGGGTCCTGAAGTGACGGCCTCGACGACATAATAGCAGAGAATCGGACGTTGAACTTGGTGGCAGACACCGAACCAATAGAGGGCCTCCAGGGTACACCCTTTGACAGCCTCTATGAAGAAAAGAAGGTTAACATAATAACCGGCAGGCAAAGTCCGAGAACGGGAGCGAGCAGTGAAGGCCTCGTTTCCCAGTGGCAACATCTTCCTAAGTGCAAAATGAGTCGGATACCAGCTTCCATTTCTCAGCAGACAAGTGGAATGGCACCATGGCGGTGAAGGATGGTCAGTTGATCATATTTCAACAATGCAGGTGTCTAGCAATTACGAATGAAAAGCTCCAAATGCCGACAGACAAGCCAATCCGAGGACGAACGCTTTTGTTTTTGTAGAAAAGTGGGTGCCGAACGTAGTCCTATCCAGAAACGCCTGAAGCTTCGCACCGGCACGGCAGTCTCTGAAGCCCCGGGGCCTTCTGGGGCCCGTGACGGAGAATGACTTCGCCTTTCGGAAATTTTACAAAGTAGTTGTGACCAGAGGCGTGTCATTCGAGCAGTAGGAAAGCTACGTGAATCAGGGAGTAAGATAAGTGGGATATACGTGCTGCGATGATGGTAGCGGATGACTGGGGGGAAGCATCCAGCGACGAGTTCCATATAATATTACACATGGTCCTCATCCCCAGGGGACCTGTTGTTGATTCGGCAGCTAGCAATGCTTGGGATGGATACAAGCGCTTGCGACGATGAACCAAACGGAGTGAGAGCGGCGCATCAGTACTTCAGTCAATGACATCATACCCTCTCAGTCGGATGTATTCCGTGAATTTTTAGATCAATCACTCATTATAATCCTTCTTGCCCGCTGCATGGTTTAACGGTAAAAATTCTATATATTTCTTCAGCTAGTAAACACTTTCAAATCAGAACACCAGACTCATGTCCTACACGCTTCAAAAATCGCCAACCCAAGTAAACTTCCAGAGCTGGTGATGGGGGTCAGTCCCAAGTCCTCCAAGAATTACCTAGAGTTTACAATGTGCATCAGATCATAGAACATCACGAACAAGACAGCTAAAATTGAACATACGGGGCCAAGAATGATCCCTTTCGAGGTCCAATAGAGATCCTTACCCGGCCAAGAAATCTGTCAAGGCATTCAACATTGAACTCACACTTTTTACAACTAACCGACTACTCACATGGAAGACGCCATTTCCCGCGGTATGGATGTACCACTTAGTCCTTTTCCCGCTATGAATAGAGTAATCCTATCAAATCACCGAACAACGTCAAACCCAAACCACCAAACTCATCTTCACAGTCAACTTACCAGTTCAGGTTCAGCCCACGCATTACCACGCGTCTGATGGTTAGTGATGGTGAACCCATCTAGCTCATCGTCTGTGAGCCTGCCCAACCACCACTAGCAAGGCAACACATGAAAAAAAATAATCAGCGAAACAATCCCTAACAGCAGTCACCCCGCTTTCGTACCTTTCCAAGATCCTCCGGCGCCTCCCCCTTGCCAAGACGAATGTTACCATGTTCGTCGGCACGAAGATAATTCCCATATGTATCCGATATCTTCCAAACGCCAGTAGTAAGATGCGGTGATTGCTCTTCAGCCATGGTGTACGTATATCGAGTATATCAAAGTTCACGTTCACAATCCAAAAGTCGAGTGAGAATGTCGATTCTTAGGGACATCACTGCATCTTTTATATCTCGCACTCCATGCCATAACCCAAACACGACGCGCGAGTCCTCTCTCCAGAAAGCTTCCAGAAAGCTCCCAAAGTACACATCCCGGCAGCAGCCCTATCTCGAGAAAGGAAAGTAACGTCCAAGAACAAAGATAAAGTCATAACCTCACTGATGAGTTCTCAATCGACAGCGCCGACACTCCTTCCCGGGCGCAAATGAACCAGACAGCCCCAACTTCTGCTTCCAAGCGGCCTGACAAGAAGGTACCGTGAGGACGAAACCTGGTCAGTTGATCATAATTGCGCAAGTCGGGATGTCAGGCTTACTGCCAGTGTTATGGTAATGGAGGAGAGTGTTTCAATGGGCTGATAGGTCGGTGGACGAACGTTCTCATTTTCGTAAAGGATAGGCTTTCGGACGCAGTTTCATTCTGCAACGCCTAAAACATATTCTCTTAACTGCAATAGGTTAAACGCCAACTGATAACGTGTAAAGGCAATCTTGAGCCGCTATAGCTGATAAGATGACTGATGCGATCAGTTCCTGTAAGACTTTGACGCGCAAGGTTCGGATCCATCGGATCCGGAAGCGGTTTTGGTCGGCCTTTATCCCGAAGATATGTCGAAATCCTCATCCCTACCCTCCAGCTACGGCCGTAACGCCAGGATAACAGGGCAATCGGTGCAGTAAGAGAGGCCAAACAATGAACTTGACGTTATCGAGAACAATCTCGCTTCTCAGTATTGCAAAGCAGTTATATGTCACAATACCATACAAATACCCAATAACCTACAAGTTCATTTTCTAGATAAACAAAAGTCGGCACAAGCACATTCTAACCACACCAGCACTTACAAAGTCCTTCCAAAACCCTACAAATCACAACTTACTCCTCTCCCACTCATCCCCACTAACCGCCCTCACTTCCTTCTCCTCACTTGCAAGCAACACCTCCCCCGCCCACATAACAACACCATTCACCAACCGATCTACATCCTCCCTCGTATTCCCCGCATGCAAACACACCCTCACGCGGTCTTTGCCCTTCGGAACCGTGGGCCACGTTATCGGGCGGGCATTCATACCCTGCGCAAGGAGGTACGCCGAAAGTGGACGCGGGTGCGGCGTCAATATTGGAATTATTTGCGAAGGATCATCGCTGCCGCTGTGTAGAGGGGGATGGAGAGAATACAGAAGCGAGACGAGGGATGATGGAATGTTGTGTGCTTTGAGTGCCGCTGGAAGGGCAGACGTTAGGTACGTCGAGAGTGAGAGAAGATGCTTCGAGAGCTGTGTGTATTAGGGTAGATAAGTTATTGTGTGGCTTGGTGGATCAGGGGACGTACGTGTGATGCAGTTCCATCTGTGAGCATGTCGAATGACGCGTCTGCGGCGATGATATTGGCATAGCTGAGGGACGTAGTATATATCAACGACCGCGCATAGTTGAGCATATAATCTTTGATGAGGTTATTCGTCAGAACCACAGCTGTATTCAGTTTATCAGGAGGGTGATGAACAAGAAAGAGTGTGAGGACGAACCACCCGTGGCAGCCAATGCCTTCCCAAACGTATGGAGCCTCGCCAACACCTTGTTCTCCAGTCCCAACATGGCCACACGACCGCGTCCCTCAGGTCCATATATCCCAGTTGTATGGGCCTCATCAACAACCAAATACGCATTCCCCTCCGGAAACACCTCCTCAATAACCTCCACCATCTCCTTCAATGGCGCAAACGTCCCATCCATACTATACAAACTTTCCACCGCAACAAACACACTCTGCCTCGCACTCCGACCAATCCGATCGCTCGCTCTGCGAAGCGCAACCCGCATACCCAACACCGAGTTATGCTCAAACGAGATCAAACTCGCTTTATCGACCCTCGACGCGCGTATCCCGTCATGCACCGATGCATGGATATACTCGTCGTGCACGATCACATCGCCGGCCTGGGGGATGCACGAAAAAAATCCTACGTTTGCATCAAACCCCGAATTGAACAACAGCGCAGCCTCCGCGCCGAAAAATAGCCGAAGGCGATCTTCCAAGTCGGCATGGGCCTGGCCGTTGACAAGGAGACGGGAACCGCCAGAGCCAAGGATATCAGGTGCGAGATGGAGTTTATTGAGAAAGTGAGTGCGGAGGTGGGAGGAGGATGCAAGGGAAAGATAATCGTTGGATGTGAAATCTGTGAGTGCGAGGGAAGATGCAGTTGCTGGATCGGGAAGCCGGCGGCGGATCCACCGATCGTCGCGGGATGCAAGGGCAGCGGCGAGTTTTGTCTCGAGGGCGGAAGACATGGGTGGTGGAGAATAAGGGATGTGATTTGTATTTAACAGAGGCTTGCGAGATCTCCCGGGTACCCGTCCCCGGCCACCTCCACCATCAAACCTCGCCGTCGATACCCCATACCTCCATCTCTCACTCAAATTTTAAACAAATCATGTCCATGGCACGCCCATCACCATCGGAGGCCACCAAGGAAGAAGATCAAGTGGGAAACAGATAACTGGTGCAAATGGGTTGGTCAATCTTGCAGGGCGCCTATCTCCCGTTCACTATTCTCCAAAAACTGCGTATACGAATCCTGGTACGTCGCTAGAACAACCATGAGCCACAACCGCCATCAGACAGAAACCAAAAGAAAAAAACGCACGCGGCAACTTTGACCTTGCTCTGAACCGTGCCACTACCTCCCTGTTATGCGCAATAGCAGCCAGCTGAGCGTGTTTGATGGTTCCTATTTGGTGGCGTCGTGAGCAACGCCCGCGTATAAAAACAGAATTTCTCGCACCAGAAACATGGACGACATATGGGATAATTTTCCATCCATCTATCTCCTTCAACAGTGTGACTCCACCCCATGCAACCCGATGCTGGTCCCGCCCAACACGGATGATAGCAACATTCGTCGCAGGTGAGAAGTATTTCACTACATAAGCGATAATTTAGTATATGCATAAAGAGCTTTCCAAAGCACTCACCCGTTAGCGACAATCCGACCGCTCCCCAACCCGTATCCCCAAAGTTCGACAAAATACTCTGCTTCAACGCGTTGTAGATCTTTTT
>MU151104.1:84513-99716 GCA_015584085.1 Macrolepiota fuliginosa MF-IS2 | reverse complement strand
AAGCCAGCGGTTCTGTGGTCAGAATTTAGTCGCATGTTTACGCAGCAGAGTGGAGGCATGCCTTGAATCTGACCATAGGGGCGAGGTAATGGTTGGAGTTTAAGATAGTTCTCAGAACAGTTGAGCGCACTGGAAGCTTGACGTCACGTGTAAACAACGTCAACGTCTAGACTCGAAGGCTCGGGTTGCGCGGGAAGTCTATAATTGCGTCTCAGATAGTAATCTTTGTCGTTCGGATGCAACGAAACAAATAATACATAAACTATAACACGGTCTTCTCCCTCAGTTCAATCAAAGCACACCATCACTCCTAATAGCACACTGCCCATAATTATGCTTCAAAAGTCCCTCCGGCCTTGGCAAAATATCCTATAGAAAGATTAAAACACCTCCAGGGTCCAGCAAACAAACAATGCTCACATTCTCAAAGATCCCAGTCGGAACAGCAAGTGTCACACAAGCATTTGGCGAATCCTAGCAAATCATGAGAGCCGCCATTAGTTTGTACGAGGAGAACACGTACGACGATAGCTCCGACGTGCGATTCGATAGGTGCCGCGGAGAGTAAGAGATAAGCCTGCTCACGAGCTGTACACACGAGGGTGTTCAGTACTAAATATATATGAAGCCAGGTGAACCCATATGACGTACTGTATCCAAGCTGAAAAGAACCGCGGATCAGTATCTCGAAAATATCGTGTATAAAAGAATTTATGGCTGGCGCACCTTCTGGAGGTATGAAATGGCGTTGAGCGCGGCTTGTTTGTACGCAACAGTTCTATTCACGGCCACACAAACCTTAGTTGAGGCAACCATAACGAAGTGCGTACGTACGCATCCATGTTGTATTGCTTTCCATCTCCATCTGAAAGAAACCATAGAACGTTGCATAACTCCCTTGGGGTATGTACAAGAAAGCTTACTGATGTCAACACTCAAACCTTCAAAGACCAACTATCCGCTCAGGTCAGAACAAACCTCACCGCCCTGAAAAAGACCACACATACCTTCTGCGAGTACATCGGATCTACCGGGGAAGGCTACAACCAAACACATTGGTTAAATAACCCCGGAGATATATTATTAACGTACCAAGAAAATAGGCTGCTTCAACCCGAATTTCTCAATACCGCCTTTGATAATGCTTGTCGTGAACGTGATGATGCCAGCCTAAGTACACGACCTTCAATATCCGACATTAAGCTGGCCAATTAAAGACTAACCATTTCAATGGCACCGCAGAATGACATCTACGCGCAATTGTTACAGCAGGCCAGAACGTTACGGAATAGTGTTGCTCACCTCTCCCTATTATTGGCGTCAATCAAATAGTTTGATGTACGAATGCAAGATCGAGACGTACATCACCTTGGGAGAAATGCAAATCCCCAACAGACAAATTCGCTCCAGAGATAAACACTGGGAAATAACAACGCGAACCCCTATCACAATCATTAGCCCACAACTCCCTTCTAACACAAAAAACGCACTTCGACAAATTCTTAATCTACAAAACCCCCAATCAGCCACCAAACCCACAAACACAAAAACAAACAAAACAAACGCACATCACAGTTCCCCCCATGCTCCCTCCCAGGAATAGTCCTCGCCCCCTCCTTCCTAATCCTCTCCAATACCTCCTTCGGCAAGTCTTGCCCAACATGCGTCCCAATCGGTTCGGGCGGATAAGCAACAGGAGGAACAGCGTCTTTATGTGCCGCAATAAGCTCGCCTTCGCGTTTATTCCATTTCGCCAAGAGCTCGTGTGAGGGTGCGGTGCCGATCAGACCTGGGTGGGAGACGCCTGCGAAGCGTACGCCAGGGATATGGCGGGATGATGCAAATACGCCTAGGAGAGAGGAGGGGAGGTGATTAGTAAATTCATGTTGAGAGTGGGTGGTTACTATGTACCGTTGAGGTCCCATATAGCTTTACATGCCCTGCTTTGAAATTCACGCGCGAAGAGTCCACCGCCATTCTCCAATTCGAAGACGCCCTATTCAGGTTTGAGAAAGAAAGTTAGGAATTATCAAAATGAAACATACAGTGAAGCCCCAAGGCATTTTCTCGAAAGGTGTGACTGTAAATTATCATGAATCCCGAGTCGAGGTATGATTTGGGTGACGTACCATCCAAGATATCGACAACTAAGCAATCCCCGGGTTCCGCACCTTCGACAGCGATGGGTCCAGAAAGATTGTGGACTTTGGTCAGGTCGACATTCTTGACGTCGTCACTGGCTATTTCATTTTATTAGGCCAAGAGGACCAAAGGTGAAGCAGGTGGTACTCACAATCATTGTTGCCGATTTGGCCACCGGTCCAGTCTGATATGCGGTCATAAGCCTGAACACCGAGAGCCCCACCAACGCGCGACATACCGACACATTCAACTTTGAAGGTCTACGAAAAACAGGTCAATAGTGAGACCATAGAAAAGAAAGCAGTGGCTTACCTGCCCAGGTTTGACGCTGGCAACAGGAGGGATATCCGGGCTGAACGGCAGAGTGAATAGAAGCTTGATATAGCACATATTCTTAGACTCACTGCCAACGGTTGTGAAGACCCTAGGGGTGGTTTTCAGTAAAAATATACCGACGAATGCATTACCCCTCCGTACCTTTTGTTTATCTGCTGGGCTAAGGATGGCATGCCTGAGATTAGGAGACCAGTAATCGGGTAGAGAGCATCACATACACAAAAGGGTCGACCTAAAAGTTTATGAGCTGGATTAGACAAAGAACCAAAGCTCTGAATTTACCTTGATGACGGTGGGATGAGGAATGGAGTTCGCGGCAGAATTGGCCGACATAACGAAGAATTGCTCGATTCAACCAGGTAAGTTCGGGAAAGAGAGAGGGGGGGGTTCGTGAACACCCTGAATGCTCTCCATATATATACTCTCCTCACACTTGTTATCTTAAAGCTATCTCACGTATTGCAGCTGGTCGAATCCCGGACGTGATATCTGCATAAACAATCAAGTCACGGGTTCGGTCCATACAGATAAGTATCAAGTCTGTGTGGCTCGTGAGGACGAATATAGCCATTGTACTTTTGAGCGTGGAGCGTGGGTTTGTCAGTTGTGCGAATGCGCTTGGCGGGGACAGAAGGGATACTGTGTAAAGGAAGACATCAATTACCCTATTTTTAGGAACTGAGAACTGGATCAACCCGTTGTCTTATCGTAAACCGTGGAGGAGTCACAGATACTTATCTTTGTTTTGTAGATAATATTGTGTTCAAAAACACTTGCCCTGGTTATTGTTTGTGACGTAGCTGCACCGACGACAGTCTGGTCGAGACTTTACATTTCCCACGACCGGCCTGCCTTGATGAAGGTAAGAACTCCCTGTCAAAGTCAAAGTCAACGGTCAAACAAAGCTAGCCATAGCTATTATTACGGTGCAGGGCCAAATCACAAAAATGTACTAGAAGTCCAACGTTCAACTATCGCATGTAAGATGAAAACATGTTAGGCCTTTTTTCCAAACCCATTTGTGAATTCTGAGAAAGAGCAAGTGAGGTCGGAGGACGCCTTCACCTCAAACACCGTTCCCAAACTGATCTTGTCGTCTCCATCTACCCTCCATTTATATTCATATAACCCTTCCTTCTCCTTCGCCCACCGAACCATTAGACCATCCTCATCGGGCTCCCCAGAATCCCCGGTTGCTCTATTCACTTTCACAAACACTCCCTTCGCCTCAACGAGCTCCTTCGGCTTCCTCAACACAACCCTGACACGGCTATCGTCAGAAATAGGGATTGCATCACGCAAGGTAAGCCTCTCAATCGGAAAGTCGTGCTTGTTCTGCACGGTAATCCAAGTGGTATATGTGGTAACATTGGCAACGTCGGCGAAAGCCCCACTACCCTCTTTGACGCTCTTCAAGACGCGTGAGTATGAGATTATGACGGAGGGATCATCTCCGAGTGTGAAGTTGAAGACGTCGTTACGATTGACGTCCTGTTGATTGAAAAGAATCTGTTAGCATTCTATTGGGGGTAAGGAGAGATAGAGGAGTCGCACGGGGATAGTGGTCTTAGACACATAGCTATCATCCAGGATGATACTGACTGGTCCGGGAAGAAGTCGATAATCACTGTCGTTTTTCACTTGACACTGGTGATAATCCCAATGTCAGCAAGACACCCGGAGAAAATCGATGCAAATATTCACTTGAAGGTAAACTCGTGGATCAACCCTCGGCACAGAGACGTACTCAATTTCTGTCTCGAACGGCAGAATAGCAATTGTAACGATGTGTTCTTTGCCGTCTGAAGGAATGCTCGACCTTCCACGAACTGTGTAGGTTAAAGCCATAGGTGTTTGAGTAACTAATTTGGCTGGCAACTCGTCCGCATCGCCTCCTTTCTCAGAACCAGAATCCTCATTATCAAGGAAGATAAGATCATCATCGGGCGTAGCCTCTCCGGAGCCCGTGAGCGTAGCAGCAGGGACAGCCGGTGGAGGAGGTTGCGGGGGTTGTGACGAAACGGCACCAAAAATACCAAAAGCGGAATGGGTAGTCGGTGGAGGAGGCTGGGAAGGTTGTGACGAAGCGGCGCCAAAAAGACCAGCGGGAGGGGCACTAGTAGTGTTTCCGAATGCACTAGCTCCAAATCGACCGGCGGGCACAGGAGCCCCAAACCCAAAGGCAGGTGCTGGAGCCCCAAAAGCAGGAGCCCCAAAAGCGTTTGGGGCCCGCTGCTGCTGTTGCTGCACTTGCTGTTGTGCGCCAAAGAGTCCAGCGCGGCGACTCTCGCCATTATACGACACTCTGATCCTGACTGGTTCCAACCTGGGGATACGCTTGACGATGGTATCCGTCGCGACCGTGCTGAGGGTCAGCGCAGCATTCGACCAGTCCTCGCCTGTGGACTGTGTGATGCACGCACGGTAGTGTAATGAGACTGTTCGCGAGGGCTGTCCATTTTCTCCAGTAACAGCGTCCAGTTCATATGTTGGTGACCAGTGTGTGTTGCTCACAACTAAAAAGGGGTGTTATGTACTTGTTGTTAACATGTAGATCAAGACTTACTATACGTGAGCTTCAGATCGATGCGGGTATCATTGTCAGCCGTGATCACGACTGTGACTTCGGTGTCAATAGAGCCTTTCAGAAGAGAGCCTTTCTTCTTCTCTTCCTTGATTTGTTTGTCGATCCCTGCGATTTCTGCTTCGAGTTTTGCAATCTATACCTACATCAATGCCCTCGGTTGATATTAAGGGCGCTAGTGAAACTTACCGCACGGATGTTTGACCTTCCATGCTCCACGAAGGACGTCAGGAACACATTCATCACATCTGGGTTCGCATGTTCTCCTGTTAAACTGTTGGCATATTTGACTAACACATCTGCTTGAGTGTCTAGGACCTTCTTCTCGTGCACTAATGTGCTCTTTTTCACTTCCAACATGTGAACAGCCTCATTCGGCGCGTCATCGACTGCTGCGACCGAACAAACGACATCGGAGAGATAAGTTCTGTTCTTTGGTGCATTTGGGTTGAGGCCGGAAATTCGCACGGATTGGGTCTCGATGGTGCTTGGGAGCTTGGAGATGACAAGCTTGTTTTGACCACCCTAAACAATTGGGGCGGAAATATAATACGAAGTAAACATCAGTTGCATCGCTGCAGGAGTCATTATGTAAACATACCTTAAGCGCGATGACAAAAGTCCGAACAACCTCCGCTTTTGACGACTTCAACACCACCACAGACTTCACAGGATACTCTGCAGCAACGATACGGATAGTGTTGATGGAGCTCATGGTTCAAATGGAAGATAGGCCATAGAGGGAGCGCATGCCTTGATATAAGCTCAGAATTGATGGTGTCTCCGGTGCCGGTTGTAACGTGTAGATGACTCGTGTGTTGATCACTGATAGCCCAGGCCCTAATGACGGGTTCCATTAACGATTCAATTTGCTCAGAGCTGTACTGACACCTCTGTTGTTTTCTGAAAGGACGCAGCAAATATGTCCGTGAGATCCGAGATATATATAGTCTGCTAAGGTTATCGCCTCTGCAAAATCGATGGCATAGAGTAGCAAGATGTTGCGACTTGGACAGCCGTACACTCCAGGCTTAGTATATGCGGAATTTATATCTCTAAAGTATTTTCCAGGCACTTAGATAAATACCTCCATAGTTGACTCTGGTATTACACAAAAGGCTCTTGAAGAAGATAAACAGACCATCGAAACCAAATTTCATTGCTATGAGAACGATCAACAGGATTGACACAATTAACGCTGCGGGTCTTGATGCATGATGAGTGTACCTTGCTGGTACATGTAAAGATATGTACAGTAAGCCGTTCAGTAACGTTTGTTAATCACTCTCGTCACATGTATGGGGAAAAGGAGATTCAAACGTTGTACCCCATGTACAAGGTTGCAGTGCGCGCGCTTCCATTTCTAACTTGATAACATTCAGCCTAGTAGTTCGGCTCGTTCGGCTCCTCCTCAATGCATGAGCCTAAGATAAATCAACGTGGACCAACTCCTACCCCACTTGCTGATGAACACAAACCTGATCGATCGGGAAAGCACACTCAGAACTCCCTCCCACCCCCTGATCACAACGGACCATCAAGGTGCATCTAACTTCAGCTGTCCTGTCTGAAAATCTGCTAAAGTAACTTTATCACTCTTAGAATACCTGAATCAAATAGAATCCGAGCAATTGCAACCTCTTGAGGTGCAACGTACACTTGCAGTCGATCATCCTTTCGCATCGAATATTACAGGATCCGATGAAATAGATTTCGTGATTTTGAAAGTGTCTCAAATCAAAGAAATAGCAGCGGACCGACTGAAGGAACATAAAATTCCGGGCATCAAGGTCGACTCTGGCTCATGATATCCTCAAGCCCGACTGCTGGGTTGAGGATGGCATGCCCGAGCAGTAAGTGGTTAGAGAGTATCACATTCACGAAAGGGTCGACCTAAAAGCTTATGAGCCAAATCAGATAAAGAACCAATGCCCTTAATTCACCTTGATGACAGTTGGATGAGGAATAGAGTTCGCAGCAGAATTGGCCGACATAACGAGGAAATTGCTCGATTCGACCAGGTACGTCAGACAAGAGGGGCAGGTTCACGAACACCTTGAATGCCGTCCCTATATATACCCTCCTCACACTTTTTATCTTAAAGTTACCTCACACATCGCAGCTGGTTGAATCCCGGATGTGATACCTGCATAAACGATCAAATCACGGGTTTGGTCCGTATAGATAAGTATTGAGTCTGTGTGGCTCATGAGAACGAGTAATTGTTGGACGCGATATGACGGAACTTTTCCCCTTTTGTCTTTTTCCTCTCCTTTTATGTTTCTTATTTCAAATACCTACTAAAAGTAGGTTCAGCCTAAAGACATTACCGGTCGTACTACTCGGTAATTAATGGGGTGGTGTTGTCCTATGTAGTTGATTCCTCCTTGGGGTCTTGACTAGGTTCAATTGCACTTTTGAGAGTGGAGAGTGGGTTTGTCAGTTGTGCGAATGTCGCATCGCTGCAGGAGTCATTATGTAAATATACCTTAAGCGCGATAACGAAAGTCCGAACAACATCCGCTTTCGACGACTTCAACACCACCACAGACGTCACAGAATGCTCTACAGAAACGATACGGATAGTATTGACGGGGTTCATTGTTTAAATGGGAGATGGATTGTTATAGGGCGACCGCACGCCTTAATATAAGCTCGGAGAATTGATGGCATCGGCACCGATGGGGGGGGGGGGAGCGGGATGACAATGAGTCTGGACTCACCCATTGTATGCTTATAAAAACCCTGAGTCATGTATGAGTACCTGTGCTACAGATGGAAAAATTAGAACACCTATCCATACCCTAGTGCCGTCCCGACCATGATTTGAACCAAGTTTATACTCTTATCGCCATATATCTTGGGTTTAACTTCATCAAGTTGATGCTGTAGAGCTGGGAACGGGCTAGCAATGTAGTAGAACAATCAGACAGGGGGTGCGAGCATGACCGCGTCAGACGGTCGTTGGGCTTCCAAGTATTGAGAAGCGAGTCGCCTGAGGCACCAAGCAAGAGCAACGAGGGAAGAGCGGCGAGAGCAGGGAAAGGAAGAGAGCGAATAGCGACGCGATAGTCGACCGGAAAGAGAAGGAAAGAGCGGCCAGGGAGAACGAGAGTCAACCAAAACCACGATTTCTTTAGATAGCCAGAAAGGGAGGGCCTGATTAACTAGAAAACCAGTCGAGTCTGTACTTTATATGATCCAGACAAAGCCCTGGAGCTACAATTAGTGAGCCACCAAAAATAAGATATGTAACAGAAAGAAGGAAACATCACAAGTCGGACCGTGAGCGACACAACCGCGATCGCAGAGTATCGCACTCTTGAGGGGATTTGGCCTAGTTTGATTGTCGATACACAGGCTGGCGGTCTGCCTTGGTTGGGCGTTCGCTGGCATGGTTTGTAAGACACTACTGAGATGCCGCTTGGCGCTTAGTTTTCATAGATAGCCGAGTGGGGCGTCTCTACAATGCACCGTTTCTCTGGTACAATGACGTGTGCTTGGACCCCATCCTCATTTCAAAAATGATGAGGGATGCTTGTAAAATCATTATCTTCCTACCGATATTGACTGGGGCGTAATTAAAGATTTGATGGAGTGGGAAAAATGCAGGGCCTTTTGATCCCAACACATGCGCCCACACTTTGTCGCTTACTCCCAATCACGCGCCAGCGCTTGTCATCTACAATGCACGAAGAATCAATTCCTAGACGCAAAGCTGCAGCAAGTCGGAAAAACGACGTAGATGGCCGAAGTTCTGGCCTCCAGGTATCATTATCACAACCTAATCACAATGTTCTCGCGAGGGCTCGGGCAACAGAAGACCCGAAGGAGCATGAGCTGCTCGATCAACCCGGTGGGTGTCCCTGTCCAGGGGCCTTCACCACCTGACCCTCAGTGGTTCTGACTGCTCATCTATGCAGGTCCTTCGCCGCCACAAGGCCCAGTGCGATCCGATCGCAATGCCCAGGGGATTGTGGACGACCACCCTCTCATGATAGCGGGCTATCGAAATCCCAACGATATTCCAGGTATTTTCTTTCGTGATACCGCACTCGTATTTTTTGGTTAAATACGCCCAGACATCGAGCTCCTGTTAAAGAACATCATTTTGGGGGTTGATCTTGACGCTGGTTTACGCTACCCACCTCCTCGATGCCACAAGGGCACTCGCCAGACACTCCTGGGGAAAGTCAGCTCCTGGATTGCTAATGCCGACCGTGATTGGAGCTTATTATGGATCTACGGTTCTGCTGGTGTCGGGAAGTCAGCACTTGCGCAGACCATCGCGGAGCACTGCCGCGACCAGCTTGGTCGACTTGGCGCTGCGCTTTTTATCTCAAAAAAAAGTGGACATTTTCGTCCAGACCGTTTCTTTCCTACCGTGGCCTACCAAATCGCAACTAGTTTCCCTCCCTATCGGTATCTGATCTCCCAGTTGTTGAAAGATCATCCCACAATCCTGGAACAGGACTCCGCCACTCAGTTCAGGAAGCTCATTTCTGAACCCTTCGCGCTTCTCAAAACCCAGGGGAAGTTGGCCCCGTCCATGCCTTTGTTGATTGTGCTGGATGGGCTCGATGAATGCGGAGTCCAGGAAGCGCAATTTGAGTTCGTCGAAGCCATCGGCGAATACGTCCGGTTGGCCAAAGATCACTCCCTATTATGGGTGATTTGCAGTCGTCCCGAATCCCACCTGAAGACTGCCTTCTTGAAGTTTGCGACTGGTTCTGGATGCAAAAAAGAGCAAATTTCCGTTAGAGGCGAGGGAGAGAACGACGTTTTCCTATACCTGCAAGACAGTCTATCTAACATTCGTGACAAATACTTGTATGTTTTCGACCCTGATTCCACTATCTTGTGGCCCTCCAATATTGAGCTCAGGACACTCTCAAAAGCAGCATCAGGCCTGTTCTCCTTTGCATCAAGCGCTATCCGTTCCGTTGGCGACTCAGGTGTAGGCGACCCTCAGGGCCAGTTGACGACTTTCCTCGAAAGCTATGAGAGCAATCATTTCGCCAAAGCCGGAGAAAACCCTCTCCTTCCTCTCGATCGTGACTACATCGATATCCTCTCCTCCGTTCCACATGATACTCTTCCTATCACCTTGCGTATCTTGGCCTTCTGCGCCTATAACCCTCGTCACCCACTTTTGCCTCGAGAGCTCTGTAACTTTCTTTGCCTTGATCCTGCTGTGTTCCTGGAGTCGCTCTGTGAAGTGCATTCCGTGGTAGACATTCCATTCCCTGTCCCAGACCAGATCGACCGATTTAACTTGTATCATTCGTCATTCGGCCAGTTTCTCCGGGATCCCTCTAGGTCCGGCTCCTTCTACTCCCCAGAAGCTAAAGTGTTCAGTGACGTCGCACTTCAATCGTTACGTTGGTTAAACCTCACGACTCCATGTTCCCGCGGCCTCACGGGTATGTCTGGAGCCGGGTATTCTTGCAGTTTCGCGCAATACTAAATTATTATTAGCCGTTCCATGTTTCCCAGTTCGGACTACAATTCAACTTCAATGGGACCCTCCGGACAAGAGTTCTGCTCAAAGAGAAATAAATGCCATTGGGAGATATGCCTCTGCAGTGTGCTGGAAGGCTTGCTTGCTTGCAGCGGAGGAGGACGTTCCCCTGATATACCAGGGACTCTCGCAGCTACATTTCTGCCCTTCCAAACCACTGGCGTATCCGCGCGATCATTTAATGGTCGTCACCCAAAGAATCTATGAATGGGTACGTCGCCTAGCGGCAAGCATGTTTTGTCCGCTGAGCTGACTTTGATCCAGCGCCTCGCATCCCACGTAGATAAGACACCGGAGATTGGTGATATCGAAACAACAGATGAAGCTCAGGATGACAAGCCGCATGAATATAAATGGGAAGAGAAACCCCTGACAGAGAGGGACGCTGTTGCACTTTTGGCTGTTTTTGTCTTCGCCATCGCGCAGTATATTGCCTTTTGAGTATGTAGTGCTCTCTGGTCCCATGGTACTGCTACCTATACATGACTTTGTGGAGGATGCCTTTGCAGCAACTAGGAGCGATGGAGGAGTCGATACCGGAGTGCACCAAAAGCAGGTCGATTGGAGTCCGGACCAGGCCTCAATGAATTTTGCACGTGGAAAAATCGCGCCACATATCATTCATCATCGATGCCCCTCGATTAATATCACTATGTGAGTGGCTCAGTGAGATACATCCCGTCTTATATGCATTAACACCATCGACTGACCACGAAGTTGTCTTCTCGCCCGCAATTCACACCCCAGTGGACAAGTTCTTACCTCGCGTAGCTCCGTTCTGCACTGCACTTGTTTTGTGAGTGAATCCCCCAAGCTCTTGACCCTAGGAACCTGATATACTCCTGGTTAGAATACGATGCCACTCCCAACAAACCGTCTGAATTGTAGACCAGAAATTGTAAAAATTTGCCCGCACCCTGCTGATGGCAAGATTCTAGCTTTATCCGAACTCGAGAGCCATACGATTCAGGGTGCCGATTTGAATGGCGCTGGCCAATTCACACCCCCTCAGTGTTATCCTGGTACACAGAGAGTCCTCCGGGAGATAATCACAGCTCGCCTCAATCGCACCCAACAATCCGTCGATTGGAGGTTCCTATGGTTCTACGGTCCTCCTTATGTTGGGAAATCGAGCCTGGCGAGGTCAATCGCAAAGGAGTGTGACGATGAGCGCCACCTAGCGGCTGCCATCTTTTTCTCAAGGGCGCACAAACGCAACAAATCCTCCCTCATCGTTCTAACACTTGTATACCAGTTGGCGGGGAGGTACCCCGAGTACCACGATTTCATCGTTCAAGAATTAGATGAGGACCCACACCTTCTCCGGCGGGACTTGGCGACTCAATTCGAGCGATTGATTGAAGTGCCATTTCACAAGCTCGCCGAGGCCAACTCTCCCCTAGTTCAACAGAGATTATTGGTCATTTTGGACGGATTGGATGAATGCGAGCCTACGGAACAGATGGATGGTTTGATGAAGATCATTTGTAATATTGCCGTCGATCAACTTCCTCTCTTATGGGTCGTCTGCAGTCGACTAAAGCCACACATGGGATCTGCATTTGCTAGTTTAGATCCCTCCATTGTTTTTCGACAAGAAGTGGTTGGTCCAGATAACGCGGAACTCCTCTCGTTTGCCCAAAGTGGCTTTCAGCAACTTCGCCGAGCGCACCCGGACATCTCCGTTCGCTGGGTTGATCGAGGGGACCATTGGCCACTAACCCCTGATTTGGACAGAATCGTAGGCGCCGCACCTGGTTCGTTTCTGTTCACTTCGACTCTCCTCCGATTTGTAGGCGATGTCAACACTGGCGGAGTTCCACCTAATCGACTAACGGGTTTTTGGACGCCCTCGATCGGCACCTTGGACGGATATCTACTTTTGAATGGACTTGGTCCCATTGCCTCGACTTTCTTTATACTTTCATCCTCGTAGCCATTCCGACCAACGTCCAACGGACCGCGACCCGTACCTCAGGCATCCCTGCACGCTATCCCACACGTCTGGTATCGACTTTACCCTTCGCAAATATCCTCCACATTAACCAAGTGGAATGGGAGAGCACTATCAGTCTCGATTTCCTCTACACTTTCATTCTCGAAGCCATTCCAACAGAGGTCCGACAGACCGCAATGCGTATTTTAGGCGTCTATGCGTACTTCCCCACACGTTCGTTATCAGCTTTGCCCTTCGCAAAATTTCTCCACATCAGCCAAGTGGAATGGGAGAGCGCTATCAGTCACCTACACGCGGTACTTGATGTTGGGCGGGGAGTGCATTTCCACGAGGAGGCGTTTGGAGACTTCCTCAGAGACCCTTCCCGTTCCCGCGATCTCCACGTTGAAGCGCTGGGAGTGAGCGAAAAGGTAGCTCTCCTGTCCCTGCGTTGGTACAACTGGTTGAACAGGCGCGCATGTGTGATTGATGAATTGGAAGCTAAAGGTAACCATGTAATCTCTTGAGTACAAGCCCTGTGTTTACCGGTATCGAGCAGCCCTTGACCCCCTGTATCGTAACCGAGTTGGAGGATGCTGTTCATTGGATGGTCCGTTAGCAGAACTCACCCGCGGGGCTGGGACCACGAACGATATTTCCGAGTGCATAGAGAGTATCCAGGCGTTCGTTTTTGACGTTGTTTGGGACGCATGCGCCGACGCTTCTAGAGATCAAAGAATCCTTACTCGGCTTTTGGAAGAGATAAACCAACTGAACTGGTGTCGTCGTGACGGTTCCGCCCTCCTACGTATTATAAATATATTTTCCACAGAGCTGGTAGCCATTCGTTTCAACGGTGCACACAATTGACAAAGACTTACTTCAAAGGTCTGATTTGTTTTTAACGTCTCATGGGACGGGCTGGGGCATAGTGGCAGAAATGACACGAAACTGGGCGTGTAGTGGAAGGATCCAATGTGGCCGATAGAGTTCCGCATATTCGGGGTGAAATAGGTCCCATATTGACTAATGCAATGCCTTTCGTCAGCTTGCACTTGTAGAGCTCCAACATGAACACTGCTTTCCCAGAGAAGGTGGAACCGAGTATCCTTGAGCAATATTTTGAGCGAGATGATGATGATACGACATTTCGGACTGCCTATGAAACTAGGCGCCAAGCGGCATCTCAGTAGTGTCTTACAAAGCATGCCAGCCTATGTATCAATATCCACACTGTAACGCCGGTATTTGGCTAGCAACGAAATAAAACAATCAGACGATAGGTGCGAGCACGACTGCGTCCGACAGTCGTTGGGGCTTCAAAGACGGACGCGAGACCAGAGAGAGAAAGAGAGGGAGAGAACGAGACACACGAATCAGATAGGAAATTCCAACATAAATTAGGTTGACCCGTAGGTAGGTCCGTAGGTAGGTCCGTCGGTAGGTCCGTAGGTATTATATTACAATGAGAACCTATTTTATACGACTCGTCGTGCGGAGGGAAACGGATGGGCAAATGAGGGTCGATGTCTGGTTTGTCAGACTACTAGAGAACGCCGGTTGGCGCCTAGTTTTCATAGGTAGCCGACCGGGCATCTCTACAACACTAGGCCCAATCCCCTTAGACTCTGTGATCGCCATCGCGTCGCTCATGGTTTGACTTGTGACTTTTGTCTTTATTTCCTTACTTATCTTAGGTCTGTGACTCGCAGTGTTGCTTGGGGCTTTGTCTGGATCGTATAAAGTACGGACTCGTTTGTAATGACCGGTTTTTAATCGGACTCCCCCTTTCTGGCTATCTAAAGTCTCGTTTTCGGTTGTTTCTCGCTGCTCTTTCTCTCTTCTGGCCTACACCTACGTCGTCGTCCTCTCTCTACCTCTCTTTGCTCTCACTGCTTTTCCTTCGTTTGCCCTCAACGCCCCGTTTCCGTGTTTCAGGCGACCTCGACTTACCTCTCAAACCTCTGAAGTGTTAGAATATCAAATTGTGGCTTGTCCTCGTGGCCACAACATCTGAGTTTTGAGTGTGTTTAATTGTTCCTTAGGTATAAAAACATGTAGTCTACATATCTTGTACTCTGCTCGTTTACTCCCCAATACCACGCCGTCCCCTTTTTCAAGTCCCTTCAACATGAAGCCCCAACGACTGCCGGACGCGGTCGTGCTCACACCCACAGTCTGTTTGTTCTATTTCGTTGCTAGTGTAAGAGGGGCTTCCGGTTGGTGCAGTATGCACAATGCGAGCACGACGTTGTCCGTACGTCGTCAGCTAGTGACCTAGGAGGGAAGCCTCACACAGCCAAGGGAGGCGGAGATAGAGAGAAAGAGATAGAGAGAAAGAGGTCGTGTTCCCCCCCGCCTATATTCTGCCAATGTCTATGTACATGGGCCTATTTTATACTATACTTCTACTTAGTGATATTTTCAAGCGATTGCGAATGGGGAAAGGAAGGAAGAAAGAGGGAGGAAATGGGAAAATAATGGGGAAGCTGCGGGCACAGTGGAAGGTCAAATGACCCGATTTTTGGGATGAACGTGGTGGTTGAACGCCTGGTTCAACTCGGCTCGACGTTGAGGTCGAAAAGGTCCGAGCTTGAGGGGGAATGTTTGGAGAAATAAAGGAATAAAAGAAACAAAAGGGCGAGAGGGAAAATCCCTGGAACTTATCTTTATGGCGTATCGAG
>MU151104.1:68048-78727 GCA_015584085.1 Macrolepiota fuliginosa MF-IS2 | reverse complement strand
TGAACGCCTGGTTCAACTCGGCTCGACGTTGAGGTCGAAAAGGTCCGAGCTTGAGGGGGAATGTTTGGAGAAATAAAGGAATAAAAGAAACAAAAAGGCGAGAGGGAAAATCCCTGGAACTCATCTTTATGACGTATCGAGCTCTGTGAGGGGCGGCGAAAGTATATGTGCGGTCAGACATCAGGAGTAGTTGAGGAGGCAGGGGAGGTGGTCGTCCGAGGCCAGCGAGCGGCCGATCTCTACACTAGCCCATTCCCGGCTTTACAGTCTTCTAGTAATAAATTATGGGTACAATAAAGGACTCGGAGGATGATACTTATTTTGAATACTCAATCTGTAGCATTGTCGACTGTGAGATCGATGGGCTGGTATGCTTAGTCTTTTAAGCTCCTCAACATTCACTTCCCCAAAAATGTTTAATGCAGTGATCAATATAAACATGCCGTCCTCAACAAATAGTAGTGACGTCCAGAATGCTTCCCTAATCCTGTGGCTGCAGTGGTGATGTAATCCTGCCTCTGAAGTTGGGCCGTCGTGTCTCTGGGTTGAAAATCACCAGGATAGATATTGAAGAATGCTTTGGCTTCATTTCGAAGCTCATGTATCAAAGGAACTCAATACTTGAGAACCAACGTGTGACATCCATCATTTACAATGTTGTAAGGGACTCGTGATTCATTGATTGGTTCTGAATGCCTTCAAGAGTAGTCAAGGCGCCGATCGTAATCTCTTACCGATCTTGAACGACAAAAAACAAAGAACGCGTCCTTTCACGCGCCTAACAAACCCTGGTGGGTCGGGCTTTTACCTTGTGTGCTTCGTTTTGTATACCGGACTCGTGCTGTGAGTGAACCACCCCGGCTTCCCGACTATAGGAATCTGACATGACCCTGATCCAGCGTACAATGCCGCCCCCAGTAGGCCGCGTTAATGGTAGATATGAGGTTCATAAAAGTGTCGCGTCCCACTGATGGTGAGGCTATAGCTCTCTCCGACCTTAAGGTCCACACAATCCAGGGTGCCGATTTGAACGCTACCGGTCGATTTACACCACCTCGGTGTTATCCTGGCACACGGAGAGTCCTCCGAGGGATAGTCACAGATCACCTCAATCGCATCCGGCGACCCGTCAGTTGGAGGCTCCTGTGGCTTTACGGTCCCGCTTATTCTGGGAAATCGAGCGTAGTAGGGACAATAGCGAAGGAGTGGGACGATGAGAGTCGTCTTGCTGCTGCCATCTTTTTCTCCAGGGCACATAAACGTAACAACTCTGCTCTCATTATCTTGACGCTTGTCTACCACTTAGCGGAGAGGTGCCCCGAGTACAGCGTCCTCGTAATTCAAGAGCTACACGAGGATCCACATCTTCTCCAGCAGGATTTGGTGACTCAGTTCAAGCGACTAATTGAAGCGCCGTTCCACAAACTCACTGAGACCGACTCTCCGTTGATTCAGCAGAGCTTGTTGGTAATTTTAGACGGATTAGACGAGTGCGAGCCTGCGGAACAGGTGCATGATTTGATAAAGGCCATCTGCACATACCCCCGCTTTGCCGGGAGTCAACCTCCCCTCTTGTGGATCATCTCCAGTCGACCAGAACCGCATGTGGAATCTACGTTGGCTGGTTTCCCACCCTCCATGGTTCTTCGACAGGAAGTAGCTGGTCCAGATGATGCGGAACTCCTCTCATTTCTCCGAAGTGGGTTTCAGCAAGTTCGCCGAGCGTACCCAGACCTCTTCAGTGGCTGGGTTGATCAGGAGAACGTTTGGCCGCCAACCTCCGAATTGGAGAAAATAGTAAATGTCGCCCCCGGTTCATTTCTATTTACTTCAGTTCTCCTCCGATTTGTAGGAGACACCAACACTGACGGAGCCCCGCCTGATCGATTCGCGAGGTTTTTGGATGCCCTTGATCGACACCTCAGGGGGGCGTCTCTTCCTGAACGAAACTGGTCTCACTGTCTCGATTTCCTCTACACTTTCATTCTCGGAGCTATTCCGACAGAGGTCCGACAGACCGCAATGCGTATTTTAGGCGTCTGTGCGTACTTTCCCGCCAGTTCGTTATCAGCTTTACCGTTCGCAAGATTTCTCCGCATTAGCCAAGTGGAATGGAAGGGCGCCATCAATTACCTGCACTCAGTACTCGATACTGAGCAGGAAGTGCATTTCCACGAGGAGGCGTTTGGAGACTTCCTCAGGGATCCTTCCCGTTCCCGCGATCTCCACGTTGAAGCGCTGGGAATGAGTGAAGAGGTAGCTCTCCTGTCCCTGCGTTGGTATAACTGGTTGACTAGGCGTGCATGTGTGGCTAGGCGATCGGAAGCTAAAGGTAACCTTGTGGTCTCTTTTGAGTACCAGCCCTGCGTTTACTTGTGTCGGGCAGCCCTTGATCCATTGGATCGTAATCACGCTGGAGTATGCTGTTCGTTGGATGATCCGTTGGCGGAATTCTCCCGCGGGGCAGGAACTACGGGCGATATCTCTAAATGCATAGAGAGTATCCAGGTGTTCGTTTTTGACATCGTTTTTGACACGTGCACCGACGCTTCCAGAGACCAAAGAACCCTCACTCGGCTTTTGGACGAGATAAACCAACTGAACTGGTGTCGTCGCGGCGATTCCGTCCTCCTACGTATTATGAAGGTGTTTTCCACAAAGCTGGTATGTCATTCTTTTCGTCAGATGGGGATTCTGTTCTGAACTAGAAACACGTTCGTAGGACGAGAAAAGACCCGAGGACAGGGGTCTTGCGGGAAGGCGAATTGTCGTCTTCCTGTTATTATATCTGCTCCTTTTCCTTTTGTTCTATTCTCTCTTGGTACTTTCACAGTGGCAGAACCCACCAAGGAGACAGACAGAGACTCCGAGCCAGCTGCTAGGACACGAAGCTGGTGGGGTATAGGAGCGATCATTTATCGAAGTGGTTTCTTTTAGTAACCTTGAGGCTGGAATGTGGGGTGTTTGGTGTTTGTAATACTTAAACCCGCGTGATTGTCAATACAAGACTTCAATCCCGAACAAGGAGGAAATATAACACCAGGAATAATCGTCTAAGGAAGCTGTCTACTCATTATGAAATCACAATGAACGGTCTCTGTGAAAGAAGTACTTATGTCGTCCTGACACTTCAAATTTGCCGTCGGACAAAGCCAGCCCTTGATTGATGCTGTGATTGATTGATCGTGATGATGGACCGGGTTTACGTTTAACTTGAATCGCAAGGCGTCGCACTTCGACCATTACATCGGTTAAACCCCGCGACTTCATGTTGTTGTTGTTCTTTGTCAGGTCTGTCTTGCAGCATCGATAGTGGGAGAGGAAAACATTATTTATTATGTGGCAACGTTCAATGAGACGCGAGGGGGAATGTACAAGAGCGGAGCTTGTGGGCTAAGGTGCAGACGGAACATTTCTTTGGGCGAAAGCCCGTAAGGGCCTCGCGGGGGCATTCGGGATGGTGAGACTTGGCTGCGATGAGCGGGAGGGACCCGTCGCGAGTGCGCCGCGTGTCGTCGGTGTGTCTCAACTATCGCGATGCTCCTTACGCCGGCTGGAGGACGGTGTACTGTGGGAGTGGTGGGCGGGGAAGAAAAGGCAGGCGACGGGCAGCCCTTCGGTAACGTCGTGGTGGCGAGGGAGAAGGAGCGGTCCTCTACGTGACCGTGACATGACCCGCGAAGACTCTATTCTGCTGCCGGCACTCGTGCCTCGCTTGTGGCAGAATCTCAATGTTGGACACTCTATTTCTATACCGCCACAAGCAAACCTACTGCTAGGACGGGGTGAACGTATTCTAGGCTAAGACTACGCTCCTTGGCAGGAATGAATACTGGTGCTGAGTTGTTCTGTGGAAGTTCTAGTTGTGATTTATGGTCCGTAGAATGATGTGCTAAGTGGTAATGTTTCTGCGTCGATTCACGACTTCATGTTCTCACAACCTCATGGGTATGTCTGAAGCCGAGTATTCTTGTAGTTTCGCGCAATGCTAAATTATTATCAGCCGTTCCATGTTTCCCAGTTCGAGCTACAATTAAACTTCAATGGCACCCTCCGGACAAGAGTTCCGCTCAAAGAGAAACAAATATCATTGGGAAATATGCCTCGGCGGTGTGTTGGAAGGTCTGCTTGCTTGCAGCAGAGGAGGACGTTCCCCTAATATACCAGGGACTCTCTCAACTACATTTCTGCCCTTCCAACCTACTTGCGTATCCGTGCAATCATTTAATGGTCGCCACCCAAAGAATCCATGAATGGGTACATCACCTAGTGGCAAGTACTTTCGTCCGCTGAGCTGACTTTAATTCAGCGCCTTGCGTCCCACGTGGATACAGCCGTTTCGGTTTAGTTTGGCCCACGTGATGGGCGATACTCGAAAATGATCGAAATACACAAAAATTCAGAAAAATAAGAAAATTGTCTATCTCGACAGTGACACGTCGCCAGCTCATCGCAACCCAATGGTAGCCACGACGAATAACTGTAGCATGCCGCCATATGACCCTCCGGAGCGTAGAGCTCCAACCGACTTCTTTCCGGACGATGAATACTATAACTCGTCAAACGACTCCAAAATCGATGCCATCCATAAGGAAAGGGATTGCGATGCAAGCGAGGGTGAGGATTGTGGTTAGGCTACTGGTAGAGAGGCTGAGGAGGTTCAGGAATCACTAGAGAATAAGAAGACATACCTAATGTCTCTACATGTATATTGTGATATCGGATTCATAATGCAGAGGTCCTAACAATGGTGGCGACAGCCACTATGTTCAAGATAACCATCTCCGCTCACCTCGCAGGTGGAAACGGCAAGAGGAAATTAATGTCACTTCTCCAAATCACCTCTCCTGATCAGCCTTGGGAATGGGCTCATATTTTACTACTCAGTCGTGTGCATATCCTTAAAGCTTATCAAACATGTATAGCAGAGAGTAGCACTGGTATTAATTAGTAACAAAATAACCTAAAGATATCCGCTGAATGTTGTGGTAGACAGCAAGCCAGTCACGAAGTTCATCCAAGTAGAGCGTTGGATGATCATGTTCAATAAGCTGACATTACTCCTCTAAAATTGGAGTTGTCAGCAAGTGAGGACGCCCTAGCAGAGCCCCCGGTGGTGCAACGCAGCCATATTGCTCGTAATCGACACGCCAACACTCAATACTCTTCGCCGATACACCTAATACTTCGGCAATAGCTCTGGGTGACATTTTTTGGTCTAAAAGTTGAAGCGCACACTGCTTCAAGTCAGGACTGATGCGCCGATGGTCCATAGATGCGAAAAGGGTACAGTAGACGGTGTAGGGAGCGTGTGGACAAGAGGTAGGCAATTTTGTTATTTTTCTGAATTTTTGTGTATTCCGAGTATCACCCATCACATGGGCCAAACTAAACCGAAACGGCTGTAAATCACTGGAGACTGATGATATCGAAACAAATAAGACAAACGACATGAACATGAATGGGAAGGGAAACCCCCGACGGAGAGGGACGCTACTGTACTTTTGGTTGTTTGTATCTTCGCTATCGTACAGTATGTTGCTTATTGAGTAATGCTACTGTAGGCGCCTGGGAGGGGGGTGTTGGGTTGGGTTGAATGACACAGAACTTTGCTCAGATTCGAGAAGATATTACCATATGATGTACCGAGGCGTAAGGAGTGTGATGATGATTCGAGAGCAAGAACTACTATTACTTAGTTATGGAAAACTGGAAATCTACAATGAGTAGGGAACTTAGGCACCACCTCACACCCATGAGCGCAGAATGAGCGGCTTCCCCAACACCAGCGACCCACTATGTTTCGCTACCTTGGGGGCAACATTCCTTCCTACTAACATACATCAAGACGGTCTGAGGTTGGTTCTGATTTGCGTACTCCGATCGGGTTTAAGTATCCTGCAGAAGAATTCTATCGCCTCTTCATCCCTGCGTTCACGGTACATGAGCATGTGTGGCGAAGACTCTCTGATGATTCTGAGTTCAGCAACACGATCGTTTAATATTAGCAGAAGTACAAATGACTAAGATACATCTGAACCTGAGTTCAACAACACGAACGTTGAAGAACTCAGAACTTCTTATACGTCTCATGGCCGTACTCCTGTCTCCGACCGATTACATCCGCCAACTCCTGAGTCGAACAGCCTCCGCATGATCGATACCGAGCTAATCATTCTAGACGATGTGCAACTCCTTCTTGACCTCGTCATGGTCCTGGAGCCGTTCCCAGGCGTCACGGCCGGGTCCTTTCACAAGTTTGTGGATAGCCTGGTCAATCGGCTCCATGTCTGCTAGCAAAATATAAAATAAGATTCCGATTGCTAACAGATTATGAGACAATTACCTTTGGATTTAACATAAGATGCAGCCTGTAATTCAAAGCGACGATTAAGGACCGCCAATTTGCGGTCTACCTCGATTTTCTCGATCATGAAATTGGGTGTGGTACCGGGTTCCATCAAAAAGTCTCGGAACGTCGAAAAACGGAAGCGGAAATGCATCGCATGAGATCTGGAAGGGGCAGGCATCTCCAGCACCGGACGGAGTGGGCGGAGCGCAGCATAAAGTGTGTTCTGATCCAAAGATAGGAGTTTCGCAAAGGCCTGCACCGGAAGAGGATAAGTGGGGTAATGGGCACACATGCCTAGGATGTGACGAGCATGTTTCTCCAAGCTGGAAGGAATTTCCGAACAAACGAGATGATACATGAGGTTGAGGTTTTGTGTAGGGGATGCTAGAGTAGGGCCTTGCATGTGAAACGACGAGTCCTTAAGGGCATCGCGACAACGGCGAAGTGCATTGGGTTGGAGCTCCTTGAAATCAACGTACTCGATGATAACAGAGGCGAGTGCGAATGTACCACCGACCATTTTGGTGATCGTATTCAGATCTTCATTCGAGCCCTTGCCGTTGAGATGGTCGGATAGGTACTTAGAAACCTCCGAAACCCTGTTTTTGTCGGAATTATCCAGCGCAAGGCCGACCTTCAGACATTTGTCTACCGACCCGTGGGATGTGAATGTAGCCGCTAGGTTGAGATAGACTCTACCACTGATAACCCAGATAAGGGGAGAATCCCCTACCGCTCCTCGAGTGGAGGCGCATATACACTGGAAGAATGTGCGAAGCTCTGCGTCGCAATGGTCATTATCTGCGCCTTCAAATAATCCGTCCACAACGACCACCAAAGGCTTCTGAGCCCATGGATCTCCTCTCTTCCTGAGCGTAGCAAATGGATCGTTGATCAAGTGCTTGTACTGTGCTTTCACGTCGTCCTGGACGAGATTGGAGTTGGCCGCAAGCGCGGCACCGACCTCTGAAGCGTATGGGGCGTTCTTGCAGGCAAGTTGATACGCGACGGTCGGCAGGACACGGCGAGCATAGCCAAATTCTATCGGATGGGTGATGAAGATCGCAGTACCAAGCCGACCGTTATCGAGGCACGTCTGTGTAATAGTCCGAGCAACCGTCGTTTTGCCCGAATCGGCAGGACCCGATATCCACATGAGATCCCATTCCTCGTGGTCCCTCAACCGGTCATCGACTTGTCTCAGGAGGATCGCCTGAGTACCTGGGTGGCATCTTGAGGCTCGTGGGTCGAAGTCCACGTTCGGGATAATAGACTGTTTCAAATCGACGAGTGCTGTAAACGAACTCAGCATAGGTCCTGCTTTCGGTCCTATGTCCTCACCTTGTTCTCTTTGGGCAGGCATAGCCATATTGAGTGCTCAAGAGACCTGAAGGTAGAGAAATAGCGTATAGAGGAAGACTATGGCAATGAAAGAGAAGAGATACTAGTTGTGGTGGCTATCAGCCTGAGGCTCTTCAGTTGCCTTAAATACTAAAGATTCTGGATAGACGCCAGTAGGAAGCTGTTAGCGAAAAGAAAGGGATCTTCCTATCTACGATTTGGAGATAGCCCTTATCTTTGTTGTTAATCTAGAATGACCCCACGCGGCACAGCCCCGTGGAATCATAATTCATTATTCCGCTTTGAAACACAGAACAATGGAATTGTCGTTGAATGTAGGCCCACACTCTCAGAAAGTGGAAAGACCCTGTTTTCCAGACATCGTAACAGGTTAAATGATTAAACGCCATAATGGCCAACTACTTGGGAATTATCCAAGGTCCACTCGCTTGAACTTTTCGAAGATCAGAGTTGGTTCACATCCTTCGTTGCAACAAATAAAAATACAAGATACATGAACTTTGTGACATGAGGCTCACTAGCGTTGTAGATTGACAAAACATAACTGGACGCAGTATTTCAGATACTATCCGTGATCCCTAATAGCACAAGGTTCCTCAAGTCCTCAGGTTTATCTGCTATCGCTTATTCGTAGCTCAAGCTCCAGGTTATTTTTGTATCCATCAGAAATTAGAACTCATTGAGCAGACAAGGACCGGATAAGGGCTGGGTGAATTTCCCCATTTCACCCGCTAGTAACGGAGCCGTCTGAAGCTGGCGAGTTTCATCCTAATAACACGTGCCTTCTGAAGAACTTGGGGGTTGCGTGGATTGAGGCAGTCCAGACGGCAGCAGTATCGGGATTCTGTGAGACCCTGGTCACGGCAGACATTCTGTGATTCTCTCCAGTGACAGTGTCTTCTTCTCATGTCGATGACGAGTCTGCTACCTTCACCACCAGCAATACTCGTGGCCTAGCTCTCAAACCTCAGAACCCTTATCGAAGCCACGTCTCTGACATCTAATCCTAGGTAGGCCAGGAGTAGGTGCCAAGACGGACCTCTCGCCACAACCCCAGGTCGCCACACGCTGGCACTATCGACAGGATCATTACTCATAAAGCCGGAATTCTGATGAGAACCTACAAACCGGATATACAAGGTATTCGCTCCAACACCCAGCGTTGTTGGTGGTTATCGGTGCTTGGAGCACCCCAATCTATATTCCTGCTTCGATCCGACGAGCGGCCCTCAAGCTTCAAGCGAATCACTAAAAATAGCGTATATAATAGACGTTCCATGAGCATTATGTATACCATATGTTTCAAGGCGGCCGTGATGTTTTATCAATGTTGGACAACAAAGAACACGCCCCTAAACCTTGGTGGGTGAGCCTTTGCTTTATGCAGCTTTGTTTTGTGAGTAAATCTCTTTAAGACTCTTTACTATGTGAAGAATCTGACATACTGCTGGTATCTATGGTACAACGCCAACAGGCCGTTTGAATGGCAAGTCAGAACTCAGATGTTCCGAAAATTGCCGGTCCCGCTCAGCTGATGGCGAGGTCACAGCTCTTTCTGACACCAGGATCCACGCAATTCAAGGCGCCGATTTGGACGCCGCTGGCCAATTTACGTGGGCTTGGCGTTGACTAGCACACAATAAGACCCCCGAGAGATAATCACAGACGATAGTTACCTTAATCACATCTAACAACCCTTCGATTGGAGGCTTCTTTTAGGAATCCGCTTATTCCAGGAGATCGAACGTATTGGATCGCGACCGCGCTGGAGTGCGCTATTCATTGGATTGATACTACGGACGTTACCTCTGCACATATAGAAAATATTTAGGCATTCCGTTCCTGACGTTGCTTGTGACACATGTTGACACCTTCAGGCTGAAAAAACTCTCGCTCGGCTTTTGGACGAAATAAACAAAGTGAACTGATGGTGTTACGGTGCGTTCTCAACAGAAAAAGTGCACTTAATGACCTTTGTTCTGTCGGATAGTGTCCCTGCTCCGAGCCAGAATCTGGGTTACAAGAAAAACCTGGGGGCAAATTGTTGTCCTCCCGTTGCCATACTTGCTACTCCTTCTTTTGTTCTATTCCCTCATGTACACTTAGTGGCAAAACCCATCGTGGAGACGGACAGAAACACTGGTTGACCACTGGGAGAGACGCTCCACGAGGTCGATAGGGCATAGAAATGGCCATTCATCGGATGAGCTCTTTCAGTGTCTTCGGGGCTGAAACATGAGAAATTTGATATTTGTGATGCGGTCAACTCTCTTAATTCTCTTAATTCATGGCTTGGTTACGACAGGGTATAATATCTCAGAGAGATCAATCAATTCGATGAATAAGAAAGAATAAATTAAAAATTACAAAATATTCCCGACAGACAAAGCCCCTTGATAGGCTACTAAGCTAGAAATGGTATGTCATGGCTTATGGACTACATCAACAGCTGCCCACCTATCACTGATCGACTGAATGGTCAAAGGTAGCTGGTAAGTGTTCTAATGGGCCTGGAAAATGGTTGACAAGCGGAAGAGGCATTAGTGATATCGTCCATTGGCAGATGCTGTCATTCCATCGTTGTTTTCCTGTGCCACCCCAGAACGAACAACGACAACATGCTTCAAAAAAGTTGGCAGCCCGACTCCGCCAAATTTTGAATGTTGAGGGCCTTACAATAATTCATATTGACATGTACTATGTGTGGGCGCTAAAGGTTTCGTCTGAAATATATATATGGGTCCTGGGGGCTATAGGTTATGGGCGAGATACCCCCGCAAACCAATTTTGTAGAAGAGGAAAGCTATGTGGAAAGTACGTGTTATCCGAGATATGTTTTAATAATAATAATAATAAACACCCTGTAATGTGGCCTCACAGACAGGAGGGGGACCCAAGCTTCACCCAACCCCGACAGACGAGCTGGGGGGAGGGGCATGGGGGCTACCCGAGATATGGGTTAAGA